>LPNX010375601.1:45265-84384 GCA_001517045.1 Pseudotsuga menziesii
TATGCAGAACTCTTAAGCTTAAAATTACTACTCATTTTTGCAACAGAGAAGGGGTGTAGAACATTAAAGGTTTTTGGAGACTCTTTGAATGTGATAAATTTGACTAAGAGGATACAAATATGCATAGATTTACGTCTTGAAAACATTTTTATTTCTATCTGGACAGTCATGAATTCTTTTGAAATGGTTTCAGGTAATCATGTTTACAGGGAAAACAACTGCTATGCGGACTCAACCTCGAAGGAGGGGCTCCAGTTGGCTACAGACTTGTGGAAGATTAAGGAATGGGTAGAAAATATTATATATGAATATTTTCACCAGCCTATTATAGAGGTGGCAGCTCCAATATATTTACACTAGTTCAAAAAACACTACTTTATAGGCGTTTCTAGTTTATGCATCAGTTTATACTTGACTATTTTTTCTTTCTGGGAATGGCCGGTAAACTTTGATGCGACGATCTACTAGATTTTGCAGCAAACAGTTTTTGCGTGCAAAGACAGTTTAGTTGTCTGTCTCTTGGAAAAAACTTATATGTTTCAGAGATATTTTTGTTTCAAAACACTGGAGAGTGTTCATGTGGACAATTTATATTATTTTTTGACAGGGCTATGGTGACCTTGGATTGTTGAAAGTATGTTGTCTCTTTGATGTTGTATGTTATGGGACTGATTTATCATCTCATACTATGTTGATTTTCTTTTTTACTTATATATGCAGAAATGTATATCTACAAAATTTAATTTTGTCTCTCTTTGGATGATATAAAATTATTCTTATTTCCCAAGGAAAAAAAAAATTACAAGCTCAATATGAAAATGGAAATTTGCATTTTTAATAGTAAAAGTTTACAGTATAGTAAAGTTTCTATATGCAAACAAGGCCTATTTAGAGCATAATTTTGGCAAGTCCAATAGTAAGATATATCTTTCTCTCTAAATTCCACTTCCTTCACTATTTTTTCCATACTTTGCATATATATGTTCCATGGACATTAATATAATATATTTCTATCTTACCCATGGGTGGTAGAGCAAGTGGTAAAGTTGAAATGTTGCAAATCATTGTATATGGAAGGTCTCATGTTCAAGTCCCCCTCAAACTTACCTGTACACCAAGAATCGTGGCATGTGGAGGAACCTATAGGTATATTCGTAGCGGGATTGGATCCTTGGACCTCGTGTCACGCGAGTACCAACCCGATCCCCATTTGTAGACTTCCCTAGTAAACACACACACACACACACACACACATCTTGATTGCTTTGCTCTCTCTAGTGTGAGGAAATTTGGAAGAATTTATATATGACATTCAAAGTTTTTAGGTTCCTTTTAGTCCAAATAAGATGTTTGGTCTCAACTTTTATAATCAACTTCTCTATATCCTCTTTTTTATTTAATTTCTGACAAATTGACTAAAACCACTAAAGCCTCATAAATATGATGCTTTCTCTGTTTTTCATACCATCCTTATCTTCTTTAAAGATGAGAATTGATATGTTCGTTTACAATCCATATCTTGGCTCACATTTTCATGTGAACCCAAATATGAGATCACTTTGAAATATCCATGATGCATACATCTATATGTATATTTTTTTTGTGATTTTATTTATTTATATAATATTAATATGATAATATTTAATATATTTATATACTAGTATATTAATATAATATTTTAGAATTATATATAATATGTTTTCAATATGTGTGTATGTGTTCTATATGTTTACAATATATTAGATTAAATATTAACAAATTTTAAAACTCAAATTAAGATGGAGGGAAAGAAAAGTGGGGAGAATAAACATTAGGAAAAATCATTTTGGGGAGTTTTTCCAAGAAATGTTATTTTATTTGAGAAATTTGTAGCATTGGGGGCTCTTTTTTTATGGCCTGTATAAGATTAATCGAGCAATGCAGTTTCAAACCCTATTTCAAAAAGTTCAGGTAGGTCTCCAAGGGACTTATTTACGGCAGGAAGTATTTTTGTACTTGTATTTATTACAAATTGTTTTCCTTATTCTTTACTTTTGTAATCGTATAATTATTGAAGAGTATTGTTTACCTTGGTTAAAATAATTTCAGCCACAATGTAAAGGGTGGAGGATGGGACTTTCTCGGTGAGAAAAAATGGTTGATTTTAGGGTTTTACCTTGGAGTAGGTCAGTTTAAATATCCAACCATGGACAAAGTGGTATTAGATGCAACTTTGTTTGATGCTCGTCAATATGATGCCAATATGAAGTAAAGGTATCCTCTTTTTCTCTCCCTTTATTTCCTATTTTGTTGGGTTAATGATTAACATATCTTATTCGTTGATTTTGCCCCTTCTAGATTATAGATTTTCTTCTTATCTTGATTTTTATTTTGTCTTGAATAACACATACTTTCAAGAGAAGGAGACAAACTCCTTTTAATCTATGATGAATTTCACGATAGTTTTGATGAAGTGCGCTTTCATAAGAATGTTCTTAGAGGAATATATGCTTATGGTACATTTAACGTTGAAGAGTTTCCATTTATTCCTCAATGTCTTATTCAATTTTTTTTGTTAAGTAAATTGTTTTATCAAGGTTTTAGTGTTGAAAACCTCTTTTGATTGGTTTTATGATTTGTGAATCCATTTGTGATTCAAGGGGCTTAGTGTTCTTCTACAAGGGTCTTGATGTGCTACAATAGGCCCAATCTAGAATGGGCAAGATAATGAATTTCTGTTTCGAAACTATCTCAGTAACAAAGTAAAAGAAAGGGGTGGTAAATAAGTTGAAATCATTGAGATCCAAACCATTTCTAATCACCAAACAAGTTAGTGGCAATGCATTGAAATTGAGTCTACCTCATTGCATGCATGAATGTATTCAGTGGCTACTGTAGATAACATGTGTTTATATGAACCATACATGTTGGATGGGGAAGGAGGTGAACAAGTTCTACCCTTGGTAGAATATTTTGCATCAAATGCACTTGAAGAACTAAAGGAGGATATAGTGTCATGGAAGAAGGTCCAATATTCTTGAAGAGTACAACATGAACTACGATAGATTATATTCAAAGGGAAATTAATGAGGAGAACAACATGATATGAGATAAGCAATGTTTCAAAATATTTTACTCATTTATCATTAATCACTTTTGGGGATCATATAAAATCAAATTGAAATGGTTTTATGGTTGAAGGATCTTCCTATCAGGGTCGAGTTATCCGACTCGCTGGGAGGCTTAGTAGTGCTATTTACTTAAAAAAAAAGTGGCATGGTAGAATTTCATTGGCTCTCAAGCACCAATAAGAATATGTGTGGAGTTATCATGCAAACAAGTTTGATCTATTAACCCGAGAGAACATGTGGTAACATTACAATGGACACAAAGTTGTTTATATGGCATACTAGGGTGATGCATAAGGTGTCAGATAGCCCCACACTAGGTATCTCCAATATAAATGATTGTGTCATATCATGTGTGGGTGATTGTGAGTTCTTAGTAATTGAATTCACAATCACTAGTAAGGAACAATAGTATTAAACACGGAAAAACAATATAATATAATCATAAATATAGGATCCATGTTGGTCAATCGACTTGGCCATGAGCTAATTGATTAGACATCAATTTGGATTTTCCATCCCCCTATTTTGTGTTATTTCTTATCCTTAGCATCAATACATAAGGTTTGTTACATGCATAATTAAGGTTCTTAACCTACAAAATGAAGTTGATTCCCTTATGATATAGCCGTGCAATCCACCTTGGTTTTTCATCCATCCCTATTGGTTTTCCATCTTGAGGGTTTATAGAATGACTTACTTATTGAATTTCATTGTATAGCCTCTGGAAATTATGTCCTTAGATTTGGAAGAAGGATGCCAATTAATTAGATCTTCCTCTTGATAACCAATAGTAAAAAACAGACTTTTTAACAATGTTTTCAACTCCTTTCAAGAAGATATAGTTAATGGGGGTTTCTATTGTTTTTTTTGAGATTGCATATGGCTTTCCCATACACCAGTTCAAATTGAAAAAATAGTGACTAAAAAAGGACTAAAATTCACATATAAATGACTATTTTTTAGTCGACAACTAATAGTAGCTAATTTGCAGTATATTATAGCTTGACTAACTTAGCCATATTTATCTTAGTCATTAATAGTTTCCTTATTTTAGTCGTATATTTAGTCACTGATTTATCCATTAATTGTCACAATTAATGACCAAATATACGACTAAATAAGGAAACTATTAATGACTAAAATAAATACAACTAAGTAAGCCATGCTATAAGATACTGCAAATTAGCTACTATTAGTCGTTTATATGTGGATTTTAGTCATTTTTTCGTCATAAATTTATCATTTGTAGTAGTCATTTATCTCTATTTAGTAGTTTCATATTTATTATATAAATGACTAATTTAGTAGTTTTATACTCATATAAGTTTATTTCATTATTAATCAATATAAATGACTAATTTAGTCATTTATACATTTTATTTGTGTTCATTATTAATCAATATAAATTAATTGGTATGATGTTGTGCCTAAATTAGAAAAATGCCATACATTATTCATGCTCATCTAATATGAATACACATGTGAATCATGCAAATTCGCATTAGTTAATTACAATACTAAATAGTATCAAGTACAAACATGTATAATTTCAACCATGTAAATTATATTATATGAAATGTCAAGTATTACAATATATATGAGTTTCCAACCGAATATCCACTGATAGACTAATATTGGTACATGAAAAAAACTATCTCCATACTGTATTTGAAAATCATCTACATCGATGACTTTTGAAAATATTACAATGGCCACTGTGTTAAACCTTGGCAATGCCCACAAAAATCCAATGATTCTCTTATTTCCATTTAACCAACACCCACTACACTCTTGCACATCTTATTGCATAGCATGAGTCCTTTGTTTTCCTTGAAGTCCTTACCTCTTCCTATGTAGAATCTATCTTCTGACTATATGATTTGAGACATAAAATTTTCCATCCTCCAAAAATTTGGCACTACAAATGTCCAAAGAAAGTTACAAAATTTAAATTATAACAATATACCTATCTCCAACATGTATTAAGCAAATAATAGTCATATATAGCGATCTAGAAAATAAGAGAAGTATGAATTCAAGAGAATCTTTGTGAATGTTTTTTCCTTAGAGAAGGAATAGTGTGGACTGTGGTTGAATAAGGTTAAGAACCAATTTTCAATTATCAAATGTTTCATGGCAATTAACTTCATGACACAAATATCTGATTTTAGGATCATATTTGATTTTTTTTATTTGTTCCAAGTTCAATATTGTAGATATTGTTGTGAGAAAATAACCAATTGAACAATGGTTGTAAAATAAGTGTGGGGTATCTTTTGGCTAAACAATTAAATTCATGCAAGCCACGGGGAAATACATTTTCTCATTTAGTCTTGATGCAATCATGTTTTTGGAAAAAAATTGGCTTCCTCTTTATCTCCTTTTGTGGGGTAGCATTAGCATGTTTATTTTCTTTAACAGAAAGATGTTTCATTGCAAATTGAATCTTAAATACGTTTTTAAGTGAAGTAGAATCAAGTAGGTCATCTTCATGGTGCAATCTAGTTTTCTCTTGGAGTTATGGAAAGTTAATAACTGAAGCAACACCCAAATATATTGCCTTCTGGTCTCTTCCATGAGCAGCCTCAATCATACTATCATACATACCAACATACACCTTTTTCTTTCTAATCCTTTCATGAATACTTGCTTTAAATATGACGGAAGATGTTTTTCTCACACCAAATAAATGCGACTCATTTTTATAAGCATTTCCAAGACTTTCCATTTGTTCATATGAGAAAAATTTGTTCTCACTATTAGTTTGTATTTTAGCCTGAATAATTTCATCTATAAAATGTTCACCAATATTTGTAACACTTGATGCATGATCAAATCTGTAATGTGTTGATTCAAGCTCACTTTCTGGTTGTTTATCCTTATAAGTTGGATACTCAGAAGGGTTGTCCTATCTGGAAATCCAACCACTGCAGTTGAAATGCATCTAAAATTATTTCTCCCATTGCTTCCACAAAGAAATGAGTCTAGATTTTATTCTTCACCTAGTATACCTTCTTGTATTGTCACACTTAATGTAGAACTATTCAAGTCAACAATTTTCCTCAATTTCCTTTTCTTACTATACACTCTTGCAAATCTCTCTCTCAATTTTGATCCCTTTTCACCACAAAGCTCCTACATGTGCTAACCTTGACTTGCACTTCTCTCTAGCACTTGAGAGATTAATGTTTGTTATTGCACTACATGATTATGAACCCTACCAATTGGACTCTTTCGGCATTCACCAGATCTTGTGTTATCCATGTTGATGTAATTGGATGTTGCATTAAATCCAACTATTGAATGGGAATAACCATCAAACTTTTTTGGCAGGCTTCTCCCACGAGTACAAAAATCCCACAAGATCTTTGTTACATTCTCATTTGGTAAGAGTTGATCTTTATCTCTCTATTTACTATTCGATGGCCTTCTTCTCTTTGGTGTTTCTTTAAAAAACCTACCTTGTCTATAAGAGATCTTGAAGGTGCTTCTAATGGACAATCTATGTTAGCTTATTTAGAAAAGTTAGTTATTGCACATTTCCCCTTAAATTTGTGAGTTGCATCATCATATGCATGAATAATAACCTCTTAAGTAGTGTATGTTCCCAACTAGAGCCTCTTTCTCTCAAGAGTTCGTATTTAGCACATATGCCCCCCCAACATTCTAAGGTCACTTTCTTACCCCCAACAAATAAAGAAAAAGATACATAACGAGTATGCCCTTTGGGAACCAATTTTGAGCATGCCCTTTGAGAACCAATTCCTTCGTGTCTGATCTTTGCTTCTGATCTTTCAAGACTCCAGTACTTCTCCTTGACTCATGAAATCTCCTAGATCTATAATAGGTGTTAAAATTATTTGACCCAAGTGCTCAGTAGAGGAATCCTTTCCACTACATTGCAACAACTTTGTAGCTGTACACATCAATCCTACCCTTGTTAAATCAATAGGTTTTGTTTCCACTAAATAATTCACATTATGGAACAAGAAATATCTTCTCTTAACACTAGGTCCAAAAATGGAACATTTAGAGGGGACATGTTAGTAGGTTTCAAATGTTTTTGTCTTGAAAGAAATTCTTTTTATACATAATTCCTCCTCCATGCTTTCACTTTCATTCATGTTATTAAAAACATTACACTCTCCTATACCTGCACAACTCTTTATGCCATGTTCAATACCATAATCAATATAATCAGTAGCAATGGGAACATGTCGACCTTTTCTTTTCATAAAATTTGTTCCAGTACCACTTTAGTTTCTTCTTACACTTTTCGGTGTCTTTCTTGGTGTTGATGCTTTCACATCATACTGAACATGAGAATTACATGCCCCCATCATTTTATGTTTTTATTGGACCTTGTGAACTATGTCCGACCTTTGATGACTTGTTTTTATTCTCACAGAAAAATACTTTGCAGGATTCTCATTGTCTCCACTAACCTAGGCCTCTTATCTAGACTCTATACTACGCACTTACTAGAAGAACATAAAAAATGGTTGTTGGAGTTCATAAAAGGGTTTTTAGCAATGAACTATGTCTACCAATGTGGCCAGTTAAGTTTTTTTCTATAGGTTCCAACATTTTTAAGGGTCAAAGCATTCCAAGTCATGGTGAGCAATTGTGGCAATCATCACTAACAATGAAATTTTCCCAATGTAATAATTCTCCTTATGAATTATATCCTCCAACCTTGACTTTGCTATCCTCATTCGCTTGTGAACCTGAAAAAATATGGAACACAATCAACTAAAGGTTTACTTATTATGCTTCATTTAACTTCTCTAACCAGTACAAGTCGAGATGTTGTAAGTCTCTCAGGAACTATGCCTTATGAAACTATTGTGAAATACATATCTAAAACCTTTGGAATAAGAAACATTGCCTTGAAAACACATCAGAAAGAAAATATCTAGAAAACCTTCAACAAAATACTAACATGAAATGAAATAACAAAACTAAGTATATGCTACAATATACTATAAGAATACTCTACATTACCAAATGGATTAAGGCCATAAAATAAAATTCATGAATAAGGATGGAGGAAAGAATTTGATAACTGAAATATTAAGGGACACTGCAAATCTTCATCTTTGTCCACTATTTGGCATAATAAAGGCACATTGCTTATAAGGAGGTGAAGTATCTTCTAGGATATGAAGAATGCAGAATCAAAATCCACAAAATACATATTGTGATCACTTTTCGTTACTTGGTTGATAGAAGGAAGAATCATATTGACACCCGTAATTAAAGGTGTGTTGAAATCCAAAAATAAACGAGAGAGGATAATCATGGGGTTGAGTGTTTTTACTGCCACAGTAAACCAATACCAGGCTTGACAGGAGAAATATTGTTCTCTTCTATCCAGCCTTTGAAAACAAAACCAAAGCCACCTTCACCAATAATATTTTCTAGATTGAATATTATGGTTTCATACTTCAAGTCATTAAAGGTGAATTTCCACAATTAGGATGCAACTTTCAAATCATCCCCTACTTTGGGAGTCGATGGATTTCTTCCTGTATTACTAGTACTTGTGTAAGACACTATCTGAGCAACAAGTGGCTCTTTGCTACTATCATTTGGAGATTTAATTTCAATTGTAACAAAATTCCAATAACGCATGTGTTAGCCATAAGCATCATATCCTACTAGAGTTGCCAACGATTACAAACAATTTATGATGATTCAGAAAGTCATCTACATTAAAATCTAGGAAACAAGTTTTTTATGTGTTTCTTGTAATTTTTATTTTGTATATTTTTTTAAATGCATGTTTTTAATACAATGGAACTAAATAATATATGGATCCAATTCCTCATACACAAACAAAAATAGTTCACAACTATGCAAATATACACAATTCATTTAACATGTTAAAAAAATTGGTATTAAAAATACATACATAATACCCATGAGTCTGATATCATCACACAAAAATAAAATAACATATATCAGATACCAGACACATCACTCCCACTTTGTATTAACAATTTTTTATTGAATGTCCCAATTGACCTGTTGTTGGTCATTTGTAGGAATGGTCCCTAATTTTGGTTTGCAAGCTCATTTTCATGGACAAATTGAATGGATTGGGAAAACTGGAACCCAACTTGCAAGCTCCATGAATTCCACAGTTCAGGATGGTACCAGTAAATAAGTAGGCCGGACCCATTGCAATTATCCCAGCATACATTATCCAAGGTTATGCACATCAAATCAAACCTCCTCCTTTACAAACAATATTATGACCCTGCCTATTGGACACAACCTCTCTCTGCTTTTGATTTGTCTTCTCTTTTACTTCTTGATCATAATACAAATATTGACCAGAGTCAAAGCATGCTTTCAAACTCCATGAATTCCAGTTTTTAGGTGGTGGAAACGGCCGAGTTAGTACAGGAGCTATTGCATGTATTATCTCTGCTTGAAATGTGGCATTATATCTCATGATGAAGGGGGGAAGGAAAGTTTTTATGTAATGTTATAAAATAAGAGACTTATCATGGCTACTATTAGGTGCAAATTATTCCATTCAACAACAAGAAGGTGTGATTCTCCTGCTTATTTGGGAACCAAGTCTTTGAAATTTGAAATTTGAAAGGTGCGCTTCTCCTGCTTATTTGAATACAAAGGAAATCGTATCCTAGAAGCTTGACTCCTATTATAAGTTATGTCTACAGTAAGGCGTTCAGGTGAGGTATAAACATCGAAAGCTGAAATAAACATTCTTTGCACATCTTATTAGTCAAACCACACATTTGTGAAACTCATGAAAGTATGTTCTAATTCAAGTTGAGATAAAAAATGAATTTTGTGCTTGGTAATCGATCATGTGGTGGATGTTACAAGGTATTCTCATTTTCACTGGATTATATAATTTTGTAGCTTTTAATGGGTAAGGACTTTTTTGCTGGTCTAGGGTTTGTTAAAATGGAAATCTTAGATCTACCTCAAGCTATAGAATGGCATCTAAACCATGCAACATACGAGTTTGAATAGCCATGCTACATAACTAGTTCCTTAACTTTCATCATTTTATATTTGGTAAATATGTAAACATTATTGTTATTTGTCTTGAGCATATACTTGGGTGGAGCCTTTCATGTGGAACCATTGGTGGAGAATTTACTTCAGCAACTAGCTAGCAATCAAGCTATTGTGGTAAATGTATATGACATTACTAACAACTCAATGATTTTGATAATGTATGGAACCCAAGTTAAATAGAATGACATGTCACATGTTAGTGCCCTTGATTTTGGAGATCCAT
The DNA here is from genome assembly GCA_001517045.1 of Pseudotsuga menziesii. Taxonomy (NCBI): domain Eukaryota; kingdom Viridiplantae; phylum Streptophyta; class Pinopsida; order Pinales; family Pinaceae; genus Pseudotsuga; species Pseudotsuga menziesii. The sequence continues at coordinate 55,658 of LPNX010375601.1, forward strand.
TATGAAAGCATGAGATGCATTGTATCATGTAGGTGAATTCACATCCTTTAATAAATTAGATGAATTTGTTCAAACGTGTTTTTCATGTGGTATTGCACCATTCTCCGTGCTTCCTAAAAACCACCCTTCCAATGGAGTTAGCAAACTACATTTCTTGTTCCCCTATTTATGATGGAATCTTTGACACTAGTGGATTTATTTACAAGTTTAACAAAAGCCTCATGTTCCATGGTCAACAATCACTCCCTCAATTGGTGTATTTGGATTTGCTTTCTTGATTGGGAACATATTATATGCAGCATAAACCGCATTGCCAGAGTGGAGGATGATTTTCACAAGTTGGAGGAATTTAAACTGTGAGCTGAAGCAACTAATATTGCAAAATCCCAGGTTATGCAACTTGAATTGCTTGGTCTTTACTCTTTTTATCACTTATAAGCAAAAAAACATAAATGTATCTTGGTACACCAAAAGGTTTCCAAATTGATAGTTTGAAGAGTTTGTTGAGAATGTGGTTATTGACATATTTGTTGTCTGCATTTGCAGTTTCTTGCTATTGTCTCCCATGAGATAAGAAAACCCATGAATGGTGTGTTAGGTGAGTGGTACAAAGCATTATAGTGATTTATTATATAGGGTATTTTTTTTGCTATCAATGTTGTGCTATTTTCCTTGGCCCGTCAATTTAAGTTATGATATACTACGCAAGTTTGTTTTTTTTGTTCGACTGGGAAATAATTCTAGTTGTGTTAAAAAATATTCTTTCATGAATGTTGAAAATGTTGTTGAACACAGATCTTGATGCAACTCAACAGGAGTTTGATCATACTGCTCAAGCGAGTGGAAGGCCTCGATAACATTAATTAATGAAGTCCTTGATCAGGAAAAGATTGAGTCATGAAGACTAGAACTTAAGATGGTACCCTTCAATTTGTGAGAAATTTTGGATGATGCACTTTCTCTTTTCTCAAGAAAGACTAGAGATAAGGGCATCGAGGTAACGCTCAACATTTGGCAACTTGTAATGGAAAATATGTCCTGATGGATTCATCTGATGAAAAAAATCACATATTGGAAGCTACTGTGTTTTTTTATTTAATTTATAACTTGATGATTTACATGTATATTTTATAACATATATCTTCCCATAACCTTCTTTTTCCTTTCTAGTTGTGTCGCATTTAATCTAGTTGCAATCACCATTTTAAATGCAACTAGAGTCCACAAATTTGTAATGTGACAAACCCAATCTAATCCAATTCGTTTGTTACTTCTTGTAAAGGGGTTTATAAATTTTGTTAAAACAATCATTCCTATGTTATAATACCAATGTATAGACACCTAAAAAAACCTAGGTTGAGTCATTTAATGACTGCTATTATGGTTTGGTTTGGACATTCCATCAAACACTTACACAACATCTGCAATATGACTATTGTAGGCTCCACAAGAAGTGATATCTGTGTTTTATGTGGAATTTTCCTGTGGTTTTTGTCAGTTGCAATCATACTTCATACACGAGGATTTCTAAAATTGGGAGTTACTACAAATAACTTGTCTACCGTTGTATTTAACCCCATAAACTATTCATAATTGTAACATCCCCATAACCCATAATGTAGATAAATTAAAATTTTACTTCAAGAACCCTTGTTCTCCTTCAAAACACAGGGCATGGAAATTAACACACACTTCAACCTTCATTCTCAGGATTAGAAACTACTGTAACAGTCATTCTTCCCTTGGCAAATCCCTTCTATGACCGAAAATACCCTTTTTTTCACTGAACCCGTCCTTTTCGCACTCTTCCCTCTGCTTTCCCCTTTCCGCATTTGTGCTGTGGAATCCAAGAACCTGGAGCACAAAACATGATGGGAACATTAACCTTCCCTCCGCCTTCCTCCCAGAACTCATAAATCAAAGAACCAACATTTGACGGAGTCCTTTGACCACCTTTCTACATACCGCTCGGAACTCGGAAATCAGAGAATTAATTTTTGACGAGATCCTTCGATCACCTTTCCACCTTCCACCTTTTCTCCTTCTTCCAGAATCTAGAAATTGAAGAATTAACGTTCAACGAGATCCTTCGATCACCTTTCAACCTTCCACCTTCTGCCCAGAACTCAGAAATCGAAGAACTTAGCTTTCGACCTTCACCTTCTTATGCACTTTCGACTTCCGCTTTTCGACCTTGGACTTTGGAAATCAGAAAGTTAACTTTTTACTTAGAACATTTAGCCATTTTTCTGCTTCCCACCTTCCACCCTTCCCCAAGTGGATCCCAGGGTGTGGAGACCCACATTCTGCCTTGTTCCAACTGCTGTCTTCCGATTTTCGCCTCCCGCCTTTCCTAGGTAGATTTCAAGGGATGAAAATGCTAAATCAAAGGCATTCTGACTTTGTAACAGGCTTCTAGACTCCATGAACTTAGGAAAAATGCATTAAAACATACAAGACAAATATAAATGAAAATGCATGAACAATCATCAACAGTAACTCTACTGAAACATTAATAAGCATTCATCACATCCATAAGCATTCTACATAACCAATATAGTAATTCATAAGCAAATACATTGCATAAACAAGAATAACAGAGAATACTTATCTTGGATGATGGAGTTGTCTTGCAACTATCTATGTGGTTGCAATGTTCCACCCAACCATAGGCCGGTTGTGTTCATCAATCTCTCAACACAACTGCCACCCCTGAGCTAGGCATGATTTCCATAAGGAACTAGGGAACAACAGTCTTACACACATCCATATCATAACACACACAGTCAAGCCAACCTTCAGTTGGATTTATCAGACTGCCCATCCAAGCCAACACCAAGTTGGGTTTATCGGGCTGTAGGCTTACAAGCCAAACAATGTTGGGTTTATCAGACTTACTCGAGCAAGCCAACATATAGTTGGGTTTATCATACTGTTCACATTCAAGCCAAATTTCACAATAAGGACCAACCAAGCCAAGTAGCTGACGTGTTTATTAGACTGTTCAAAGTCAAGCCAATCTATCTTTGGGGTTATCAGGCTACTAAGGAAGTGGAAAGGAAGAAATGCTAAGTTAGTGAGCTCATCCACAGAGCTAAGGACACCTTCACAAGATCTATCTAGCCTGGAATCCATGTTTCTTACACACCCAACACAAGGAAGTGTCCCCTTCTCTGCTCCACAGTCCCTCGAGCTACACCTTCCATTCCAGTCCTCTTTGGGATGTGAAGAGCAGATTCACCAGCCATTCTTGTCCTATTGTCAGGTTCCACACTAGGTTTATTAAGCATATTCTCTGTCTCTTCTACTCCTAAGTCTTGCATACAGTTCAGATCCAAACCAGGGTGCACAACACATTGAACCACAGGGAAAACACAACCACGAACACATACCTTCCTTGCAACTCAGGTGAGTGAACAATGCGTGAGTGATCGAATGGTATCATCACCTAATGAGGAACAACAACAAGACTGTTTCGTGACTGAGGGAAAGGACGGACTGGCATGCATCACGTGCTTCCTTGCGTTAGAAGCAAGAATGCGGCTTCCCAGACTTCAAGTTTGCTCAGACACACAATCATTTTTCCATGCCTTGCTCTGCCCAAGGCATTCACTACCTCAACCAACTTTTGGAAGAAATGAATGATTGGGGACAAAGGAAAAAGGGTAGTTGAGGTTCATGGGTTTCCCCATTGACATTTGGTCACACCCTATTGGCTCAGGAGGTTTGACTAACTCCCCTCGCTATTCCTTTTCAAATCATGCCCCCATCGCTTTCACGTTGCAGTCCCATAGCTAGTTGTGATATTTTATCAATTGCATATTTACATTATACATCAAAATGCTCTCTGCTTAACCAGCACAATGAACCATAGGCATCAACCTTGATCACCTATACATAAAAACACCAATCAATAGCAGGGCCTTGGCCTTTAGCTCCTTGCCATGATTCTCATAATATATACATCATGTACAATTAAATACCATGGGGTCCAAAACGGGGGCATTACATTCCCCTCCCCCTTCATTAGCACTATCCTCGATGCTTTACAAAATTGAACAAAATGCTACACTAGCATCGCCCTTAGTGCTCTACAAAATTGAAAAAAATGGATGTGACAATCACATGGCATCCTCCAACTCCCACGTATCCTCATCAGGAATGTAGTGCTCCCATTACACCTTTACCTATCCAACGGCTCGATTCTAGAGCACAGTTACTTTCCTGTCAAGGATGCACAATGGCTCAGCCTAGAACTCTCCCTCGGGTTCCACCTAGATTGTATCCCAATTTATCACATGGTTAGGATAATGTACATATTTCTTAAGCAAAGAAACATGAAAAACATTATGAGCTCTAGTGCTAGCAGGAAATGCAAGTCTATATGCAATTGGCCCTATTCTTTCAAGCACTTCAAAAGGCCCACAATATCTAGGTGACATCTTGGCACAACTTCCAAGCTTCAAGGAACTCTTCCTTGCCCTCAATCTAAGGTAAAAATGATCCCGAACATTGATCTCTCTATGCACTCTATGATTTTCTATATAGCCTTTATGTCTGTCCTGGGATGCCTTCAGATTTTGCCTGATCTTTGCAACCTCTTGCTCCATTTACTTGATAAAATATGGACCAAGTACATCATTATTCACTAGATTATCCCAAGTCATAGGTTTCCTACACCTTATTCCATACAAAGCTTCAGATGGGCTCATCGCCAAGGACACTTGTTGTCCATTATTATAAGCAAACTCTACCAAGTGTAAATAATCCTCCCACTTGGTTGGTTTTTCCATCATATACATGTGAAGCATGTCTTCCAGCACTTGATTCACTCTCTTGGTATGAACATCAGTCTGAGGATGGTAGGAAGTGCTGAAGTTCAACTTTGTACCCAAATCTGCAAACAAACCCTTCCAAAAATTGGAAGTAACTTGGGATCCCTGTCAGAAACTATTGCCTTAGGTAATCCATGCAATCTGAAAAATCTCCTTCATGAATATTTTTTCAACGACATCAGTCTTATATATGGACTTAAACGGTATAAAATGTGTTACCTTTGTCACTTGTCCACCACAACCACGATGGAATAATGTTGCCTCCAAGTCATTGGAAATCTTGTAATGAAATCCATGGAAACAACTTCCCATTTCTATTCTGGAACTGAAAAAGGCTGCAACAAACCTGTTAGGTGTTGATGCTCAACCTTTACTTGCTAACATTTCATAGACTTTGAAATATATTCAACAATGTCCTTCTTCCTTCTTCATTCCTGGCCAAAAATACTGCTTTCTCATTGTAGCAATTATTTTCAGATACCCTGGGTGACCAAAATATGGAGCTTGATGGATTTCATCCATAACAATTCTCCTCAAATCTGCTACATTTGTAATATAGATTTGTTTTTATAAGTAATAAGTCCATCTTCTTCCAATTTAAATACCTCATACCTCTTCTCAAGACTTTGTTGCTTCAATTTTTCCTTTATATGCACATACATTTCATCTTCAGCAGTATGATCAACAATCTGTTGTTCTAAATATGATTGGAAAATACTAAGATATGCCACATGCATTTCATGCACCTTCCTGTTGAGTGCATCATCCACTTTATTCTATTTTCCTTTTATGTGTTTGATTTCAAAATCGAACTCACATAAAAACTCCAGCCATCTATCTCGCCTAGCATTTAGAGTTGGTTGATCAAACAAATATTTCAGACCACAATAGTCTGTCCTTAACTCAAATTTTCTGCCCATTAAGTAATGCCTCCACATATTGAGACCATGTACTATGGATGCAAGTTCTGAATCATGAGTGGCATAGTTCTTCTCACGATCCTTCAACTTTCTTGACTCATATCATACCACGTGGTTGTCTTGCATAATAACTCCTTCGATTCCTTGACCACATGCATCCATACACACCACAAAATCTTTCTATGGGTCTACAATCTTCAAGACTAGTGCACTTGTGAGAAGATTATTCAATTGCTGGAAGCTTTCTTCACACATTGGTATCCATTAAAACTTAATCTCCTTATTTTGCAAAGAAGTGATCGAATGTGCAACCTTGGAGAATCCCTCAATGAATCTCTTGTAGTATCTTGCAAGTCCCATAAAAGATCTTACATCTGTCACATTTCTTGGAGTAGGCCAATCCATAATGGCTTCAATCTTCTCAGGATCTATAGATATCCATCTTCCGAGATGGCGTGACCCAAATAATGAATTCTATCTTTATAGAATTCACATTTGCTCAACTTTGCATACAACTTATGCTCCCTTAGCAATTGCAATGTCAATCTCAGATGCTCTTCATGTTCTTTCTCCCCAGGGGGACACACTAGGCCTAGTATACTTCTTCTCCAACAATTGTTGTAGCTGCATCTTCAGCTATATCATTTTTGGTGTGCTCATCATGTAGGGTGTCTTAGACACTGGTGTTTCTCTTGACACAAGTTCAATTGTGAAATCAATGTCCCTATTTGGAGGAAGTCCTAGAATTTCATCAAGAAAAACATCCTTAAATTCCTGCAACACAGGAAAGTCCTCCAACCTAGGAGTTGCATCCTCTACTGCCTCCAACACATGGGCTGCATACAACTGGAAACCTTTCCTACAGAACTTTTCAATTGCATTTCTAAAATCTTCCTAACAAATATCACCTTTGGAATGCCTCTTACAACTCTTAAGTTTCCTTCTTCATCCAAGCACTCAAAAGTCTTATTATAACAATCAAACTTAACTATGTGCATTTCTAACTAGTCCATTCCAATGAGAACATCATAGGAACCAAGTGGCAAGACATTCAGATCTGCATAAGTGATCGATCCATCCATGACCAATGGACATTTCTCTACCACTTCACTAACCTTTCTCTTAGTTCTAGTGGCAAGCTGAACTAACCATGATTTGTATTCTTTAACTTCTTAAAAGCACAAATCTCAACTACTCTAGGAGTAATATAACTCTGAGTAGATCCAAGTTCAATCAAAACAGAAATAGATTGCTTAGCAATCTTACCTACAACTTCAACCACATTTGACTGATGATATGCCTGGTGGTCCTCCAATGCTGCATAAATCCTAGGGACGGTCCTTGCCACTTGACCCACTGTTTTAGCTTCTTGAATGTTATAAGTTGGTCTTACATATCCATCCTCAAGTGGACAATTCCTGTGCATGTGGGGTCCTCCACATCTCCAACATTGGAGTGGTTCTCTATTCAGTTGTGGATCTCTTGGATTTTCTCCCACCACTCTGGCTGGCTTAGTCACAGCTTGTGATGGCTACTTTTGCTGATTTCGAAATTGAGAGGGTTTGAAACCTTTCTTCCTTTGGTCATAATTCTCATTATTTTTTTCCTTCCATGCCTTATGGATATCGGGTTTTCTTTTTCTTTCCTTGTAGCAATACTTAGGTTTCCTTATTGCTTCTTTTAGATTTTTAGGTTCATAAAACTCAATTATGTCTTTGTATGCTTGAGGTAGCCCACTCAGAAAATGTTGGATTTTCACTTATCATCCTTGATGTATCTGACATACCTTAACAGCTCCAAGAACTTATTTGCATACTCTTCCATGGTTTGTTGTCCCAATTTCAGCTCATGGAATTCTTTGATCTTGTCATCATAGTCCCTGTCAGAGAGGTACTTATACTTGAAATACTTCTTGAACTGTTTCAAAACGACCTTTCTTTCATTGATATTTACCTGCGTGAGGTACTCCCACCATATGGATGCTCTTCCATTTAGGTTGAAGATGGTTACTGAAGCAACCGTATCCGTTTGGTCGGTAAATAGTCGAATCCGACTGCCATATTGAATGATAAATAAGAATATTATATTAGATGATGGATATTACAATGATGTCTTGGCTTTAAATATGGCTTGGAGACTTGATGATGAGGAGACGACTCCTTTAATAATAACTTAATTAACCTAACTAGTAATTATTTAATTATTATCTTATTTTATGTTCGTTACATTTCCACTCCCTTTAAGGGAGTTTTGTCCTCAAAGCTTGAGTATTTCCTAATGTCATCCTTCATTCTGAATCAGTGTCGGTATTAGAATCGGATGAGATTTTTGGTGCAGAGACTTGCACTTCCTTTCCATTTATGATTCTGCATTGTATTGTTTGATTATTCCTACATTTATGGCCAGGGGTCCAGTCATCACCGCATCGACGACATATGTTTTTCTTCTTTTTTCTATTATTAGAGTAATTGTTGGATGAATTCAACGTATTTTCCCTTTCATAGGCATATGATTGAGATTTGTGACATTTATGGCCGGGTGACCAAGTATCTTCAAAGTACCTACATTGTGTCTCTTTTTCTTATTGATAATGGTTATCACCTCTCATTCTTATTCCTTCCAATTTGCGTCATGCGGCCTTGGCTTTATATCTTGCTACTTCTACATTAGGTATGTCATGTAACTTTAACTCTTTTTGGAGGTATGGTTTAAGACCTCCTAAATAGGTTTTGAGTATTTGCTTGTCAAACAACCCAAATACTCGTGTCAATAAGGATTCTCACTGATGTGTGAATTCCTCAATGCTTCCAACCTGTTGTAATTTGGTAAGTTTATTGAAAAATTGATTTTCTTTGATTCTTTCAAATCTATTAAAAAAATCATTTTTGAACAAGTTCGAGGTGCAAGTAAAATGATCTCTCTTCCACCATAAGTATCAATTATAGGTGTACCCTTCCATATGCATTAACACATATTTCACCTTCTCCTCGTCAGATTGAATATTGTAAATGTCGAAGTATTCTTCCACATTGTTTAGCCAAGCAACACATTGGTCTTCACTTCCATTGTATTTCGACACTATTTTGGCTTTTGAGGTGGCTTTTTGAATAATAATAAATATCAATTAATTAGTTAATTAATATTAATATTATTATTATTTTAACAAATATTATAATAATAATATATAATATTTGAATTTTTTTAAATATGTTATTGTAAATATATTTTATTATAATTATATTTGTTTATTTTTTTTTGTTTTTTTGCAGGTTGTGGAGATGGAGGCGGAGTGACTGGAGTGGTGAGATGGGATGGCGAGGGTAGGGATGCAGAGAGGCACAACAAAGATTGGATGTCGTGGAGATGGAGGAGGGAATTGGGGAAATGGAGGGCGTGAGGAGATGTGCAAGCGACGACGGTTGAGAGGGTTGGTCTGCGCGAAGGGTGCAGAAATGTGAAGCATGAAGGGTGATTGGGGTGGTGTGGAATGAGATGGTGGTAGTAGAGGTGGTGGCCGCTGGAGGATGGTGGAAGTGGAGCTGGGAGAAAGAGCAGATAGAGGGGCGGATTAGAGGCTGCGTGGAGGGGACAAAAGGGTGTTGTAGGTGAAGATAAATGAAGGGGACGACGATGTTGGTTGAGGATGGAGCAGGAACAAGGGGAGAAGGGTTGCGTGAGAGGCACAAGGAAGTGAGGTTGGGCATGGGGAACATTGGAAGTGGGGAGAGGAGTAGAGGGGAAAAGATGGAGACAGGGAGGAGCTGGTGTGTAGGGTAAATGCGAGGGAACAAGAGTGCAAGGAGAAAGTGAATGGATGGAAGGAGTAAGTAGTGGGAAAAATCAAGAATTGATGAGTCGAGTCTGAGCTTAAAGTAAGAATTGATGAGTTGAGTCCAAGATCAAGGTAGGAATTGATGAGCCAAGTCCGATCTCAGAGTGCAGGAGTGAATCCGCTCTGATACCACTTGAATTAGCCGTATTCAGTTGGTCAGATAAAAGTTGAATCCGGCTGCCATATTGAATGATAAATAAGAATATTATATTAGATGATGAATATTACAATGATGTCTTGGCCTTAAATATGGCTTGGACACTTGATGATGAGGAGACGACTCCTTTCATAATAACTTATCCTGTTGGAGTGTTACTAGTCGAATCCGACTATCATTTTGAATGATAAATAATAATATTATATTAGATGATGAATAAAAATGTACAATAAGCTCACCTTTTATATGGCTTGAGCCAGCATAGTGAAGGGTTACACCCTTTCACTAGTAACCTAGTAATCTAATTAGTTATAATCAATAATATTTAATTAGATATTCACAACATTGCCTTCTCCTTGGGAAAAGCTTTGTCCCCAAAGCTTGAGTATTTTCCTAATGTCGTCCTTCATTTTGATTCGGTGTTGGTATTAGAATTGGAAAAGATTTATGGTGCAGAGACTTGCACTTCCTTTCCATTCATGATTCTGCAATGTATTGTCTGATTGTTACTACATTGATGGCCAGGGGTCCAGTCATCACTGCATCGATGACATATGTTTTTTTTCTTTTTTCTATTATCAGAGTAACTGTTAGATGACTTCAACCTATTTTCCATTTCATAGGCATTTGATTGAGGTTTGTGGCATTGATGGTTGGGTGACCATGTATCTTCGTAGTACCTACATTGTGTCTCTTTTTCTTGTCGATAATGGTTATAACCTCTTGTTCTTATTCCTTCCAATCTGCATTCTGTGGCTTTGGATTTATATCTTGCTACTTCTACATTAGGTATGTCATGTAACTTTAACTCTTTTTGGGGGTATGGTTTAAGACCTCCTAAATAGGTTTCGAGTCTTTGCTTGTCAGACAACCCAATACTCATGTCGATAAGGATTCCCACTGATGTGTGAATTCCTCAACGCTTCCAACCTGTTGTAATCTGGTAAGTTTACTGAAAAAATTCATCTTCTTTGATTCCTTGAAATCTATTAAAAAAATCATTTTTGAACAAGTTCTAGGTGTAGGTAAAATTATCTCTCCTCCACCATAAGTACCAATTATAGGCATACCCTTCCATATGCATTGACGCATATTCAACCTTCTCCTCGTCAGATTGAATATTGTAAATTTTGAAGTATTCTTCTGCTTTGTTTAGCCAAGCAATGCATTGGTCTTCACTCCCATTGTATTTCGACAAATCTATTTTTGGCGTAGGTGGGTACACTATGTAAGGACGATATTGATCTCCTTTTGTCTTACGATTTGATGGTGGCTTGAAACTACTGGACGATGCAAGTGACATATTTCAACTGCTTCATTGTTAGCGGTGATTTTTAGCCTTTTTATTCTCTACTATCTTACTGATAGCGTCTATTTTATTGTTTAATCGTGCCTCCATATCATGCAGTACTTTTGTTTCTATCTCTTTCTTAAGCATTGCATTGTTAATCTTTATTTATTTTTGCAATTCTTTTTTATTTGTTGTGAGTGTTTCCTGTGTGGCAACATGAAATGAGACATCTAACATGTTTAGACTCCTGACTTCGTCCCGACTAGGTATGAGTCTTTGTAACACCTCGATTAATGTATTATGGTTTTGTGTCATGGTGCTCAAGTTCTGTGTTAAGGTGTTTATGTTTTGAGTCATGGTACTCATTTTTTCATCTAAGTCTTTTTGTTTTTCATTCAGGATGTCAAAATTTTCATCCAACCTTCTTTCTAGTACCAGAACAAGCTCGTCTTTGAGTACTGTATTGTTATTTTGCATCTCTTCCTTAAAGATTTTTTTGTTAGAAATAAGGGACTTGATGTCCTTCTCCATTTTTTTGATTTGCACTTTCAGTTCCGCCATGGTCTTGGACCTTATATGTGGAGGAGTATACTTCGACGCTATATTGGCTTGTAAAGGGCAGATTTTTTTTTAATAATAATAAATATTAATTAATTAATATTATTATTATTATTATATATATATATATAAACTATATAATATTTTTTATATAATTTTTTTAAAACAAATATTATTTTTTTTAACAGAAACTATAAAAGGGTTTAATATTAAACAGGCTGTGCACAACCATTCATTACAAAAAAACAACATCTGAAGAGTTCTTGCTGATCTAAGAAAAAACAAACAAAACTAGGCCATAGAGTGGACCTTAAAATGCCGAACAAAGTTCTTACATAATGATTAAAAACAAAAGTAGTATATACTCAAATGTATTGCTGATTAAGTAATATGCAAAAAAACATAGACTGTTTATCAAACACATTAAGGGTTTTTTGGATGCCCCAGGAGCTGAGTGACCGATTCCACCTCCATGTGCTGAGCTGCCCCTAGAAGGTTTTCATGAACTTGTCTTCCTTGATTCATTTGCACCAGATGCTGGAGGTCCTCCTGAATGCGATCGACTTTCCCCATGATTTCCTTTAAATTTAGTTCATTATCATCTATCCTAGAATCATGGTTGCTAATTTGATAGGATGTATATCCAACCACATCAACAATATTTTTTACTTCTTTGGCTGTCTCCCTATTGTCCATGATTCCTATAGCCACCATTTCATATAAGCGCCGAATATTTGCCTTCAAGTCTGCAAGGCCTGTGTTCTCCCCTGCGCGGTCAATTCTCTCTTGATCGGAGCTGAGACTAGCAAGGTTTAGACTTGAAAAACTGTTAAGCATAACCTTAACAGAGCCTGAAAAATCATGAACCTACCCACTGCAAAAAGTACTAAATATGGGAGGAAAATTATTGAAAATAGAGATGAGGGTAAAGACTTCTTGCTGTAAGGCATCGCAGTATTTCTTACTGCGACAAGAGAGCGTTCCAATCGCACCTTCCTTCCAACTAGAGAAATTACAACCAAATTCAGAGTGTTACCTTCGAAGAGAGGACATCTGGAGAGAAAATAACTGGTCACAAGGCCTAAGGCTGAACGCCACGATGGACCAACAACGCTATGGGATGAGCAGATGCAATTCAGAAACGTAGCAAGGGAAAGCCTCTCCTTAATGAAACTCCTTATCAGAGGCAAGGACTCCCATGGGATCCCCTGAGCAGAGCCTTCATCAACTCCAGAAATAACAACAAGTAGAGCTTCTTCCAAACAAACAGCGTGAGAACGAATGAGGTTAAGGCTATTAAAAGGAGCGGGAGGGTAGAGCAAGCTTTGGGAAGAAGCCATGGTACGTAGCATGATAAGACTTGAAGCGTGCCTTTTGGGCAAACAATTAATCTGGAGGGGATGTCTCATTAAAGTAGGAGGGATCATGGAGGAGACGGAGGTGGGTGGAGGCCACACATTTCCTTGGGAAGGAATGAAGATGAGACCATAGTTCATAGGGTTTATTACAATGAGACTTAAGGAAGGATGGGTTCTTAAGGGGGGGTGGATCCTTTGAGACATTAGGGAATGGGTTTAAACCTTATGTCTAGGCTGTTGAAACAATAATGACCTTGGGGAAGGGAGGCCCCTAAGTTATCCATAGTGTTTGCAGGAGCATTATTTGCTCGAAGGATATGGAAAAACTCAATTTTATTCTAGAGAAGGGGAGTAATTCTGTCACACAGCCTTCTACACTTGATGGATCCTGAGGATTATCCATTGATCATTTTGTATATGACTTGTCTCAAGTCTCCAAAGACAACTATCCTAGAGGTATCTATCATGTCTAAAAGTTCTAATCCCTGCAAGAGAGCCATCCATCCACTCATCTTCATTATTCGTCTTGTGGCCCAAATCCCAAGCAAATGTTTTTTTCATTTGTCCTCCAGGATCCAGTAAGATCCCCCTTGCACCTGCCACCCCTGGACTGCCTTTTGAAGCGCCATCAAAAAATAAGGCATAGGAATTCCGTTCCTACAGCAATGCCAAAATCTCGCTAGAAGTCTTCCTTATCTCCAAAGCAAGAGAGCTAATGAGAGATTTGGGTCAAGTGTTAATAAAGTTGGACTGAGGAGAGTTCCTTTTAAGAAAGGTGCTGCACCAAGAAGAAAGAGGCTCTGAAAGGAATTCTGATTATGGGTAGCTAATCCCTTCGAGGCATATTTTTTTGATATCATTCCCACATTTTTCGAAGCTATTCTGGATGGAACTACTTTCTCCCCTTTAAATATTGCTTTAATTCTGGCCAACCATAGTTGCCAACAAAGATTCTTTGGAATGGTGTTTCAGAGTCACTTGAGAATGGGTTTCTTACTGAGATTTCTAGGGAAATGCTTGTTCCAATTAATGAGAAGCTAATCAAAGGAGACTGGAGGTCTGAACTGAGTGCTAGGGGCAAGGATGGACTTCCAAACTTTTAAAGATACGCTGCATTGTAGAAAAATGTGGATCAGAGTTTCTGAATCAGAGTTGCATAGAGCGCATCTAGAGGGGCCTGCAATCCCCCTTTTTCTGATATTTTTGGTTGTAAGCAATTTGTTGTGCATCAATATCCAAATGAAGGAATTTACCTTAGGGATACATTCCAAGTGACAATCCTTTTTCTATAAGCTTTCAGCTACTATTGGTTCCACAAATAACTTCTCATATCCTTCTTTGACCGTGTACGTACTATTTTTTCCCTAACCAAGAGAGTCCTTTGAGGATTTACTTATCGGTGCCTTTCCTTGTAGGGTAGAAAGGAGGAGATTCTTTGCAGCCTCCATATGCTCAAGTGGATGGAAATTTCTCCAACCAATACAACTACCTTTTTGGTTCCAAGAGGAGAGGTCGAAGAGAGAAATGATGCTGTTGTTAAGTGCCCATTCCGAAATCTCTCTCATCCATGGGATCGAGGAGATTGAAGGATGCCCTAATATACTATTCTCCCAAATCTTAATATATTTTCCATTTCCTGGAATCCAATAGTAATTGGACTTAATCAAATTGAGAGAAGCTTTGCACAAAAGCCAGAGAGAGGTGCCCTTGCTAGCCCAAGAGCAGGTCAAAATTTTGGATCTCGACCTCTTGATGTATTTTTTCCTTATTACCTATTTCCACCATTCTTTCTTGCCAATAGCCAATAGCCATATCAATTTTGCTCCAAGTGCTTTATTCATTTGCTCTGGATCTCTTATGCCCAAGCCTCCTCTATTTTTTGGGCATTTAACAATGGCCCATTTTACCAAATGAAAATTTTTATTTTGAACCCTTCCTGCCTGCCAAAGAATTTTTTTGATTTCCATACAGATACTATTTATTACGGAATTAGGGGCCAAGATCATCGAACTGGAGTAAATGGGGTATGAAGAGAGGATTGAGTGAATGAGCGTTACTTTCCCTTCCAGGTTTAACCACTTGGAACCTAACGAATGAATTGTGTTTTTGATTTTTTGGATGACTGGTGCCCACATGAAGGAAGCAAAGTTTTTTTTAGCTATGGGGATGCCCAGATAGATAAAATGAGTCCAATCATAATTGACACGAATGTGAAGGATTTGAGATATGTCTCGAAGAGTAGTCACATTGCTATTCCAACGATAAAGCTGACATTTATCCAAATTTGCAGAATTGCCCGAGGAGCGAAGAAAGAGTTCAAGGGGTCTAAGAAAATTTCTGGCTATTTGAGGGGAGGCACTACCAAAAAGAATTGTGTCATTGGAAAAAAGAGCATGATTAATAGGTTGGACTTCATTTTTAAAGGTGAGGCCTGGGAGAAAACCCTCTTCTTGTAGTCTATTAAGCCTTTTTCTTAGGGAATCAACAACAAGGATATAGAGGAAAGGAGAGAGAAGGAAACCCTGTTTGATCCCTCAACTGGACTTGAAGAATTCTATGGGTCTTCCATTGATTAGAGGGGATATCCAAGGAGAGTTGATGTAGGATTGGAATTGATTTATGAAGATGGAGGGGAAACCAATTTTTTTGAGCACCAGCAGAATAAAAGCGTGTCTTAAATGGTCAAAGGAATTTGCAAGGTCAAGCTTAATAGCCATACCTGCTTCGCCCCTCTTGGTACTAGAGTGAATCGCTTCCTACACTAGAAGGATGTTATCACTGATATGGCGACATGAGATGAAGCCCCCTTGGTTGGGGGAGATCAAGGAAGGGATAATAGCCTTGAGTCTTAAGGATAAAACTATGGAAAATATTTTGTAGGAAGTGTTACAAAGGGAGATGGGTCTGTATCTTTTGATTGAGGAAGGGTTAACCTCTTTTGGGATCAGGGCTAAGAAAGTGGAATTGGTGGAGCCTCCCATTTTCGATGGTTGTTTGCATGGTAAACTTCTCATTATCCTTCAAAGGTTCAACTCTTATACCCTCTTTAGAAACGATGAATCCTAACAAACGCCCTGACTTCACACAAAAGATGCACTTACGAGGATTTAATCTAACTGAATAGTGTCGGCATCTTTTGAATACCAATCTCAAGTGATAGGGATGATGCATTCTCATACGAGAATGAGCAGCAAGGTCATCCAAAAATACGTCGATAATTGACTTGATATCGTGGAAGATCAAGGTCATTGCTTGCTGAAATGTAGCTCCGGCGTTTTTAAGGCCGAAAGGCATTTTCCAATATGCAAACGTTCCCCAAGGAAAAATAAATGTAGTCTTATGTTGTTCCTCAGGTTTAATCTATATCTGATTATATCTGGAAAATCCGTCCATAAAGGAGAACACCTCGCTACCCACACACTCATCCAAAATTTGATCTATAAATGGTGTGGGGAAATTGTCCTTAGGACAGGCATGATTCAAATCACGGAAATCAGTACATATGCGGATTTCTCCCTGCTTCTTATCTACCAGAATGGGGTTTGAAACCCACTCTGTCAAGGGAATGGGATAGATGAAACTGGCTTTCAACAACTTCTCTATCTCTGCCTTAATCACGGGTGCTTTCCTAGGATTCATCGCATGTAAACGTTGTCGAACAGGCTTAACGTTGGGGTAATTCTTAATCTCATGCTCAAAAATACGGGGGTCAATACCTGGCATCTCATCGTAATACCAAGCAAAAATATCACGGAATTCCTTAAATAGCTCGGTGTATTCAAGAATCTCAGCATGGGAACATTCCGCCCCAATATAGACATTCTTTATTGTGCCAGGATTGCGAGAGATGTTGATAGGAATCGTTGAAGATATGTTCACCATGTTTCCATCAGCCATCAGACTAGGAGAGCTTAATGGAACCATAGGACTACCAATTCTCTGACTGAGAACCACCCTAAAATCCTCACGCTCCAAATGGTCAAGCTCTGGAAAACAGTACGATCTATGATGGAGGTCCTCCCATGGTGGCTCAACTCTCGACATAGCCTCAATAATCACTTCATATGAAGGGAAAACTGTATCAAGGTAGTCGTGTGCATGAGAAGACTGTACTGCACATGCCAGCAGCACATAAGAGTCCTCCTCCTTCGTCCGCAAAGAGGAAGGACTAGGCTCTGCAACAGACTTGAGATTAGCTTGATAAGCTATCATAGTTGTAGGCAACAACACGTTCTTCACTACGGGCTCACTCGAAGTACTCGGTGTAGGAAGAATCCAAGGATCTTCCATATGACTCGTGCGAAAAGACACTGATGTCGTAGATGTCGAAGCCTCATTGGAACTAGATCTTATCATGAGGATCGGTGCAGGACAACTAAATATTCCCATGAGGGATGGATACATGCCTACACCCACACTCCCAGTTGCTGGCTGGGAGTGCTCAACAAGCGAGATCGAAGCTTCCGAAGATGCGGCAACAGACGGATTCTTGAATGTCGTTTGATCAATCGTTACAATATTCCCGTTATGTGGAAAGCATACAAAACGGAACAAGGAAGAAGCAACGGCTTGCATACTGTACATCCAGTTCCTACCCAACAAGAGATTATAGTAAAGGGGCGCATCAACCACCTCTACCTCTATCGCAATGGTCTTCCCTCCCAAACGGACTTTAAGGGAAGGAAGAATGCCGTGCAGCCTAAAAGATCTCCCATCAAATGTAGTTAACATGGTCACTGATTTAGACATCTCAGGAGAACCCAGACCCTTCCAACAGGATAAAGACATCACAGAAGCAACAGTGTCCTCGTCAATCACAGTGCGCTTGACGGTCATATTAAGACATTCTATGTGAATCAAAAGAGACACATAGTAGGGCAAGTGAGGCTAAAGTCCTGCGGTTTCAAATTTGATCACAGAGGAAGAATCATCATCATTCACACCAAGGGTAGAAAGCAACGCCTTCCTTTGCGAGGGACAACTCTGAAGCACTTCCAATGCAGACATCGTACAAGGAGTGTGGCCCAAATCCTTGACAACTGAATAGTTCTGGGAAGCTCGGGCATTTTGATTATGCCATGAACGCTTAAATACTCCCTTAGGAATGTGAGGTGCAGTATCAGGTTTATCCATAGGTTTCTCAATGCGCAAAGGGGACCCTGGTGGATTAGGCTCTTTACCTGGGCTGGGTTGTGATGAACCATAATCATTTGCATGGGTCACAATTTTCACAGCACGGACCATGTTAATGCACCCATGACGACTACCCTCCGGCGGATCATGATCATCACCAGACTGGTCATGGGACTTCGAGTTCATATTTTGATTATGCAGTAAAGGGTTAGTTAGCACAGCTGGGCCCTGTGCCAAGAATCTCGAAGCTTCTTCAATACGAGGGCACAAGTAAGTGAGGTGATCATCCTTACATAACTTGCAAGGGAACTTAACCTGACGTTTATCTTGCTTATCCCCCCCAGCATTTCAGCCGTTCTTGTCATTACTATTAGCATTCTCATTCTTATTCCCACCCTTTCGATTATTTTTACCCCTTTTTCTATTCCGTCCGGGCTGCTGGTTACCCTTCTGGTTTGACGATTGCACAGAAAGTACACTCGTTGTTTGGGCGGGTTGAGACAAAGCCATAGCTTGTCCCAATTCAGATTGGTTGATTGACAATTGACTAACTTGTTTTGCAACCGAATCCACAGGTTTCGCACTTGCACAACCCACAATGCCATCAGCACGTGGTCCAGGTTTGACTTTGGGGTCGAAATTGGAAGGAGGGGCATTGGGAATAATATCATACAACAAACTAGACTGAGCATAGATCAAGTCCAGTTCATGTGCCCTAAAAATTGCTTGTTCCTGATTCTGCACTCCAGATGTGGAAACATCCTTCGTTATATATGGAAATAACGACTTGAGGAACCACTCGAGGAGGAACTCCGGCGGTATAAAGGCTTTAATTAACCTCTTCCGTCTACGCGACTCTTGAATATGATCAGAGATATGTGTGGATTTATCTTGCCAAAACATCGACAAGAGTTCAGTACCAACGTCATAACGTACTGGTAGCTGGAAGTGATTAATAAAAGTCATCGCAAGGTCGTCGAATGAAGTGAAAGCTCCCCTAGGTAACTCTATATACCACTTCGCGGCAGGCCCTGTAAGGGTGCGTTGAAATAGTCTCAAATAGACTGAGTCCTGATGTAAGGAATTCAAATAGCACCATAGGTGAAACGTAGTAACGCGTTCACTCAGATCCTCTCCTGGTTTTCCCTCGAACTTAGGTATGTCCGAAGGAAGTTTGGTAGGGACAGCTGGCCAAGCCAGGTCGTGAGCCACGGGATCGTTTGTCAGTCTCGACAAGTCAGGAAGATTGAGTGTCGTGAGGAAAGGGAGCCTAGGATGATGAGGTTGATGGACTACTCCCTGATTCATATAGGGCTGGTTACCACCATGGCCTTGGCCATAGTGTCCTCCTCCCGTATGACCCATACAGGGTGGCGTGGAAGCACCATAGTGCGGTGGACCTTGACTAGTAGGAGCTACAAAGCCATAATTAGGAGAGTAAGTAGGTTGTTGATACCCGCCCCCATAAGGTGAAGAACCCTGTCCATACTGCGTCCCATAATAGGGTCCATAAGTCATTGCATGCGATGCCCCATGAGACACTCCGTAGGTAGGAAGATACACTTCGGAAGTAGGGATATACATACCAAAAGTAGGGATATACACCCCAGAAGTAGTAACATGACCTATAAAAGTATGAACATAGCCTCCCAAAGCAACGGGCAGTATGTAAACCTGAGACACAATCGGTCTAGTAACCGCAGTATGGACCTGAATCGTAGCCATGTACCGGCTCAAAGGACCACACGAATAAGGTGGAGGATGTACATTTGAAGAACTAGGGACCGAGGATGAAGGAATCTGAGTAATAATGTACGTGCTACCACCTATCGTCACTCATCTCGGATCTGGTATCCTAATCAGATCGCTAACCCTAGACCTAGGAGGGATATGTGATGTAACTTCCACCACTGGGACGAAAGGTGCAATGTGACTAGTGCTCCCAAACCTCTCCGCATGGTAAGGAATGAGAGTGCTCCTAGTCGGATTCGGCATGAAATGCGAAATCATGTGTAGGGAAACCAGACATAGCATAACTACCGTAGCTAGTGCTAGTGGGTTCAAAATGAGTCTTGACATTCTCTGGCATTCCATACCAGTAACATGTCAATGGGGAATCAACCCTAGAGTGAGTAGGTCTATCGTGCATGGTTCCTATCTCAGAAATCACAGGACCTAACTTAGCCAAGTCGGGTGAAGGATCGTAAGTAGGAGTAAACTCCCCATCGTCTACACCAATGGGAGAAGGTGGTTCAAGAATACCTTCTAAATGGTCTCCCATGGTGTGTGAATCAATGTGTGAAATAGTCCGCCTGGACTGTCTAGGTATCTCTCCCAAAGGAGGAGGAGAAGTAGAAGGCGGAAGTCCTGCTAAACGACGAGAACGACGAGGAGCCGCACCCAAATCCACAATGACTCAAAAAATAGAAAAGAATCTCTATTTACGTAAACCCTAAGCCAACTATCATGCACAGAGCAATCACTAATAAAATATAAATCCAAATGCAAGAAAACCAGGGCTAGATAGATGAGCTCCTGAATGAAGCAAGTATGTCTCACCTAGGATAGGCTTGAGACTCCCATACACAACAAGAGGATGTACATAACCAATTATTGTGGCCCTCATCTTCAACGCATAAAGCGACTGTGCTATCCGACCCCAACCTAGCCGGGACACCCACAGAATAACCTCTGCAAAGTACCCCCTCGATATCCTAGGTAAGGCCACTAAGGTCACCTCAATATAATCAATGCTCAAGTAGACAGTTGCAAGCGAGATTGACCGTATGGACAGGGTAGCAAAGCCCGAAACTCTCTAAAGAGCCCCAAGATACGAATACAATCCTAGAAATATCTCTGGTGCTACTCAGTTATGACTAGGGGTCATCCCAATCAATAACTGCTCACACTGCCTCATGCTTAACTCCCTTTTGAGAGGAGGATCCCTAGAAACACTGGTTATACCAAGGATTTCACACACTCACCTGGATAGACACATACATGTTGTTGTTTAGTGATCTTGGAGAATTAACTTATAATGAACTATTTCAAGATCCTAAAACCTAAGCTTGTTGGTGCACCCTAGAAAATAAAAGAGTGTAATTAATTTTAATTTAGCCTTGATTTTAATTGGCTTTATTACTCAAAATAGGGATATGACCGTGCAACTAATTGGCTTGATTTTAATTGGCTTTATAACACAATGCATTTGCATCATGGTGTTATGATGCAACATGAAGTAAAATGCACACCTAACAATCAATGCAAATGCATTGTGTCCATGAAAATAGGGTATGCTACTATGTGAAATGCACAGTTTTCTTCAAATGATGAATGCAAACTTTTCCTATATGAAGTCCTAACTAGTACTCCAAAGCAAATCTAGTGCAAGTACAATGCAAAGATGCAAAATGCAATGCATGATGATAAGCAAATGTTTTTGGATATTTTGAAATAAAATGAGATGCAAAAAGTAAAAGAATGATTCTACAACCCCTAGACTCTGCAAGCACACACAAACAACACTCAAGCAAAGCACTAAGGTAAAAGAACTCTAATGCACTAATCTCAAACAAAAAATCGAAAATGCCATGACAAGAACCTTCTTAAAAAAAAAAATTAGCCTTAAAAAAACGTTTCTGGTCAAAAACAGAGGTCTAAACAGACTCAGGAAGTGCAAAAGGAGACTCAACAAATATCAAAATTCACCTAGCAACCAATTATCTCCCACAAAAATGCAAAATCAAGGGCATACGCGACTGTTCGCAGTAAACCCGCGTGTATATGCAAAAATCGCAGAGAAACCCGCGTGTATACGCGACTGTGAGTTAAAAACTTGCGTACAGGAAGAAAGGTGCATAAACTTAAGGAAAACAGACAGGCTGAGACAAAATTCACACCAATTAGACACTACCAGGCATACATGCCCCTAGACCCGGCACAGAAACAAGAGAGAAAGAGAAATTCAAATTCATTGAATGTCGATAAAACAACCCCCAAAGGACAACTACTAGGAACTTCCTAGCAGAGTCGCCAATTATGTTATGGAGAGAAATTCCTCTGGCTTGGGGTACCACAATATACAGCTTGACTCCAAAAATCAATCCTTTCCAATATGCAATAGAAATTAAATGTCTAACTCTAAAGGATCAGACCTCGTACCTTATTCCAAACAGTTGAAGTAGATCCCCGTTGAGCTTTCCAACTTCAGCTTGAATTGATAGATTACTTCCTCAACAACAAGTAAACAATACAAGCATCCTATATATCATGGTGTTAGATCTATTCTAGAATATATAATCAATAATGTATAAGCATTTGACATAATCCCATGGATAAAATATTCATTCAAACACACATTATTGGACAGGAAAAGATATTTCTATTAATACAAAGCAGAGATTACAAGATACAACCTCTGATGGCATGTCTGTGAACTGGGGAAACTGAATCCCCCACTTGGGCCTCCACCACCTTAATCCTCCATCTCTCAATAGCAAGCTCATAAGCAAAATGCAAGCTTGGGAAGAACACACTAGTGCTCCAAGGGACAAAGGGATGCAGACTCAAGCATAAGTTCCGGCAATAATGGACTATAGTTTCTTTGCTCTCAATTCTCTCTTTTTTTTCCTTCAATGTACCAAGGGGTTCCTTATATAGCTTTTCAAAGGGGTAATGAAAGGTTGAATTCGAGTGATCTTAAGGCATAGGGAAGGCCAGGAGTCAAATGAGTCGGATCCATGTCAAGGAAAACTCCAAAAGGATTTGGATTATGTACACATCCTGATGTACATGGTTTTAGTGGTCAAACCCACGTATATACACGCTTATAGGTTTAAAAGTCGTGTGTATCATTTTTCACATGTTTTTAGGGATGATCAAGGAAACATCAAAGGACAAAAAATGGTCCATGGGATCTAAGGAGTTTGCAGCGGGACAGGGGTAGGCCATACAAAGTGTGATTCACCTGGAGTGGTGAAATCAGCTATAACAGCAGCCTCTTCGGCCTCCGTATAAAAAATAACGGCCCTAGCTACCCTCTTCAGTAGGAATATCCAGGTAGGATGAATCCCTAATACAAATTCCTACATGACAATAGGAATCCACTCGATCCGTATGGTGGGGACTCCCTCAGTAATCCTGGACATATTTCCCTCGAGAAATCTAAGTATACCTTGGTCCCCACCCTATATGGTCTGCGCAAACATCCTAGGGTTCCCATCGCGGAGTAAAGGTCCAATATCTGCATTTCAAAAACATTTAAAATGGATTAAAACTTTAATACATCTTTATATACTTTTATGATTAAAATCATAAAAATACCTATCTCTCCCCATGCCTCCCATGGCGGGAGGACGAGATCATTGTCTCCTCGAAAAATCCAGTCTCGAGTACAAGAACTACTCGAGAGCTGGAAACTGCCTCTCCCACGATAGATAAAATTCATCGTAATAGACACTCTGGACCAATTATCCACCACCTTGATAGAGGAAGACCTCTCCCCACTTGGTTAGTCTAGGATGGTGAGGAGAAAATGCTGGTAGTGCTACTACAGGGCTAATAGCAGGAACTCTCTCAAATAAGAACACCACTAATATGCTTGAGTATCCAAAGTTTTTTCAGCATCCTCTCTTCCAATCAGAGAGCTGCTTCCTCATAATCAAGATCATACCCGAGCACCAGTTAAACATAGTACCCTCCACACACTCCACTGCAATCCTCATCTATGTCCGAGTAGCTAGAAGCAATGAATATGATCCATAAACCCTCACCACAGTGCTTACCACTACATATAATGGAAAGTTGGTTATGTGAACAATAGGGATGCATGATCCCTTCTTCTGCATTCTTGGTGAGCAGTAGGTGTTGACATAGTCCTAGACACTTGTAGGGTCATCACCCCTACCTGTACCCTCAAGGTTCATGGGAATACCTCTACGGGACAACCCTATAATGAAGTACATGTATTCTACTATTACCTCCAATATCTCTCCTTGAAGATCAAAATCACCAAGGTCGTGATCCCAGTAACTGATCAAATGCTCCAGTAAACGGACATTGGAATGCATGTTGGAAGTACAAAAGAACTTCAATAAACCACTTTGTTGTAAATATTGCAAAGTTAGGGCATATCGTAGAGCTTCTCGATCCATGTCTTCGTGCTCTCGTTCCATCCACTCTAGCACCATCTTGTACCTTCCCATTTGACCATTATTGATCATTAGAACCTATTGATTTCCTTCAATTTTTTCCATATTGCAAGCTTTTATAGGTCATGTAGAACATGTGACTATGCTTTAGGAATGTCACATGTCACATGTAGGTTGCTTTCAAGCAAGTCGCATGTAGAACATGTGTATGCGACTATCTTAGTAGCCTACTCGCATGTACTGGATAACCCTTTTAGGCCTGGCATAAAACCTTAAAATTTTTCACAAAAATTAAAATTAGAGTAGATGAAATGAAGGAGAGGAGAAAGCCAACCAACCTGACACTTGCAGATTTTGAATTGGATCACTAGTTTGTCCTCGCCGAGCAATCCAAGTTAGAGGTGAAAACTTGCCAAATTGGGTAAAATATTAAATGGTCTATTTTATTTTTGTTTTGTAAGCTATATATAGAAAATTTTCAATTTTTTTGGATCTATAGTCTATAGTTTAAATTTTATTTTTTATAAATAAACTAATTCCATGAATTTTTCCTCAATGCAATAGGTTCAATATATTTAAGAAGTTATCCACTCATATAGGGTAGGATTTGGTCCTCCATATGTACTTATTCATCTAAACCTTATCCATTTTTAACCCTATGATTACCTCTTTGACCACAGACTATGGTATTTAACCATTTTTACCTCATTTGCATCATTTTTCCTTTATGGATAGGGCATCCTTTTCATGGGTATCCTAGTTTAGAACACTTCACTGCCTTTCGGTACCCATGTCACAATTATGGTAGGTTTGCGGGAGCCTTCTTAGTAGTTTTTCATGAGAAAATGGGCCTTCATTTTGCATCATTTTGCAAGCTATCTATATTTATAAGGCTCCCCACCCTTATGGAGTTTTTTAAGGCCCGGGTCTGACTCCTCAAAAATACTTGACTGTTGAGTAGACTTGTTCATTCAGAATCGTTAAGAATAAGTGAACGGGTATCCACATTGGTGGTAGTTTATCGCTTTTTTGTACCATGTGGAATATTTACGAGAAATGAGCACTCTCTTTTCTTCAAAATTGAGAAGAGTATTCTCAGGAATAGGTTTATCACTTTTATGTACCCAAGGGACTAAACTTATAGAAAAGGAACACCCTGTATGAGCTTAGTTTTCTCTTTTTCATGCTCTGTACCTAAACATGAAAAATATTCTGAGCATACTTTATGCTTTTGTCATGCTCATAAAACTAACAAAGCACTGAGTGTATTGTTTTAAGCCCCATTTCTCATGATCAAATGGATCTTTCCAAGTGATCTTTCCTTCCTTCACACTCTTTAAACTCAGGCTACCTGTCACTTCTGAAGGTGTGTTCGTCTACTGATAGTTTACCCCTTTTTCGGACCTTGCCGACTAAGTATGAAAAAGGTATACCTTAGTCCTTCAGGAGCTAAGATAGTTCTTCTATGTATTGTTTTATAATTTTCCAACCTCATGAGACTAAATTGTACGAAAAAACACCCCCTTAGAGTCTTCTTTGTAGTTTTCAGACTCTCAAAATATGAAAACACCAATGAGCATGTACTAGTTCGGACTCGTAAAATCCACGAATAAGTGACATTATCAAGCATTATTCTCTCCCCTCTTGAAGCTTGTAAAAAATGAAGAGAGATCTAAGTTGAATTTCCTAGACTCGTTAAAATTTAACAAGAAAGATAAGAAATAAGTACTCTCTTTGGGTTATAAAAAATGTCATAATGTCTTCCTTTGACATAGCACTCTCTGAAATTTTCGATACTCATGTCTTAGTTTACACTTTTATCTCAACTATTACTTTGATTTTTTACTCCTCCACTTGTCCTTTATACATGGGGAATCTGATCATGTCTCCTACATGACATATATGTCTAGCTATTCTATCTGCAAGTTAAAAGTTACCTTGGGTCATCTCTGTGTCGTGATCACTATTCAAGGATCTATCCCATCATCTGATTATTATCCTGATTCCATCATTATCCTATCTAATATTACTTGTGTCTACCTTCCCGTATCCAGTTCCTAGGCACTCTTGTGATTTGTTCGAGGACTCATTTCCTTCCTCATCACAACACGGTTTCTCATCAGCACTTCCTGAAGACGAAGACATAGATTTTTGATGATGGTACCTTAGGATTAAATACCATTATTGGTGAACTCCTGTTGATTTCCTTCCATGTTCGACTTCAACACATCTATTCACATGGTAGGGATTGTACTGGTTCCTTTGGATTTCGACGAAGACCTTAGGTTCACCTCTATAGACTACATTGTGCAAGATTGTGTTATGTTCAACTACACTACTTCCAGAATTTGAAGACTCATTATTATATATTGTGGCTTCTCTCCACCTTTTTAATATACATGGTATTGTTACCCATATCATATGATGTAATCAAATATTGTAAAGAAGATAGTGTTCCATTATATTGAACATGGAATACTTAGATATGATTTTGTATATGACTTTGATATGTATATGCTTCAGGTACTTCCTCTGTTGCCTTGGTAACTAAGTTCTCCAAGATTAAATACTGTAATGTATTTCGGTCATCGCTTCCCTCTAACCTCACACATTAGGGGGCATTTATTATCATGCAAAATGGCACTTCTCCATCCGAATATTGACATCCAATATGTCGAGACACAAAAGGACAAACTCGATTCAAGTAGCCAAAACACTATAGATGGGAATGACTATTGATAAGTCATCTCCTGACCAGCTGAATATATTTTTGTTTATACATTAGTGATGAACACACTATTATTTGCACAGTAACCAGCGTGTCACACGTGAGTATTTGCATTACAACTCACGTGTACATTGAACACACGGGTTTCCTTAAAGCAAGGAGCATGTCATACATGACTTTCCTATATCAATAGTCGCATGTAACTTAATTTGAAGTTAAAAATATAAAACATGATTAGTTGAGGATAGTTGCCCCCTAATCATAACTATATCAACTATCTCAACCATCGAAACCTCTCTATTTCCTCATGTATAAATAGAGGCCATGGGATGGGGCTAATCAATCATTCTTAGAAGAGAAAATTTATGCTAGTGGTATGGCTTTAGACATCTTGGAGAAAAAAAACTCAGTGTCCTTGGTTTGCAGAGGAGTCCTTGTTTCAGAAGTGGGGTTGTAATCTCACCATCTCTATTTATTAATAAAGAAAGTTCTTCTTCCAATATTGTGCACTCTTGTATATGTTGATTTCTGAATTATCTTATAATTTCATTATGAATATGCTATTTCATTAACCATTGATATATATAACATATTTGTAGGAAGAAATTTTTCTTTGCAGGTGATTGGAGATACCCTGGAAGCTATGGAAGCAACTAGAAGAGGAGAAGAAAATCTAGGATCAACCGTCATAACTAGGTTTGCTCAGTTTTCTTCCTATTCCTATTTCAATTTCTACATGGTTCATTGTCTACAAGTTAGCTTAGTAAGTTGGTAACCCCATAGGCTCTAGGTCATAAGGGTGTGTTTTCCTTAACAACAAACATGTGTTAATTGTAGGCATGACAATAGAGGTGTGTTAGAGAGTATGGGTGAGAGAAAGAGGGGTGGTGGTTATGGGTAGGTGTAGTACGGGGTAGTGAGAGAGAGAGAGAGAAAACTGGAGGTGATTAGGGGTAGGGTTGAGAAGGGGGTTTGTGGGAGAGAAAGAGATAGAGATCAAAAGGGTTAGGAATTTGGTGAGTGGTAGTGCGGTTCAATACAAGGGGTGTATAATTAAGAGTTATAGGGTTGTGTTCTTATGTTTCATAATAATTACAAGGACAACTGGTTAGGGGTGGGAGAGTGTGAGAGAGAGATGGATCCAGGGGGGTTAGTTGTAGGTGTTGGAGAGATAAAGAGGAGGGGGTTAGGGATAGTAGGACCATTAGGGAAGAGAGGAAATGAGAGAGGAATTTAGAAAGGATTAGGGGGATGAGAGGAGAGAGGGGGGGGGTGGCTAGTGTTAGGGGTGGGAGTAGGGGTGTGAGTGTGTGTGAGATAGAGAGTGGGGCGACACTAGTTAAGGGGAGAGAGAGATAGGGATATGTGTTATGGCTAAGTTGAGGAGTAGGAAATTGAGAGAGAGAGAGAGAGAGAGGTGTTATGGGTAGGTTGAGGAGTAGATGACTGAAAGAGAGAGAGAGATATCTGAGTAGGGGGTGGTTAGGAAGTTTTGGGAGGGGGTTGGGGGAGATATTCAAAAAGTGATCAGGATGGGTTTGGGATGAGTATTGAAGTTAGACAAACATGGGTTGTTGTTGAGGAGTTGTGGGGTTCATATTTAGGTGGGAGAGAGAGAGAGAGGTTGGGGATGGGGTTTGGATAGAGAGAGGAGGTTTTAGGTAGTGGGAGTAGGAGGGGAAGTAAGGAGAGAGAGATATAGAGAGGGGAGGTTAGGGGTAGAGAGAGATAGATTGAGTGGTGTTAGGGAGTAGGGGGAGAGAGAG
>LPNX010375601.1:85516-105060 GCA_001517045.1 Pseudotsuga menziesii
TTGTATATGTGTGAGTGATAGAGAAACATAGGGCTACATGATTAGGCTAGTGAGGAGGAAGGGTGTTGGGGGAGATAAAGAGATAAAGATCGAGGGGGTTAGGGGTTTTTGCATAAGGTAAATTAGAGATAAGAAGGGGTATAGGAGTGAGAGAGAGAGAGAGAGAGGTGAGAGGTTGTTTAGTGTTGAGGGGAGGATAATTATAAGATATAAAGAGAGAAGTGTGAGTGTTATAGAGAGAGAGTTGGAAAGAGATGTGTGGGTGGTTATTAAGAGTGAGAGAGCATTATAGACTGTAATAGTAAGGGTTGCGGGGAGGAGGGGAGAGAGTGGGAGGGAGGGATGAAAAGGGTTAATTGTAGGCATGGGAGTAGATGGGTGTTATATAGTAGTGGGAGAGAGAGAGTGGTGATCATTGTGGGTATGTTGAGTAGGGGTAGAGAGAGAGAGAGAAAATGGTTGGCGATTAGGGGTATGGTTGAGGAGGGGGGTTGTGGGAAAGAAAGAGATAGAGATAAAAGGGGTTGGGGATTTGGTGAGTTGTAGTGAAGTTAAAGATAAGGGGTGTATAATTAATAGTTATAGGATTTTGGTCTTAAGTTTCATAATAGTTATAGTAACAAGTGGTTAGGGGTGCATGAGTATGAGAGGGAGAGAGATCCAAGGGCGTTAGTTGTAGGTGTGGGAGAGATAAAGAGTTGGGGGTTAGTGATGTAGGATCACTAGGGAAGAGAGGGAATAAGAGATGGTTTTAGCAAGGATTAGGGGCAGTAGGAGGGGGGACAATGTCAAGGGTGGGAGTTTGGGTGTGAGTGTTTGAGAGAGAGAGAAATAAAGTGGGTTATCATTAGCTAGGGGAGAGAGAGATAGGGGTTGGTGTTATGGGTAAGTTGAGGAGTAAGAGAGAGAGAGAGAGAGAGAGAGAGAGAGAGAGAGAGAGAGAGAGAGAGAGAGATGAGGAGGCGATTATGGGTAGGGGGAGGAGGGGTGTTGGGGTAGATAAAGAGATAGAGATCAAGGATTTTATGGGTGTGGGGAGTAGGAGGGAATTTGTAGAGATTTTGAGAGAGGGGGGAGGGGATGATTAGAGGACGTCAAGAGGATGGGGTTTAGTATAAGAGGTGGTAGTATGGGTTTGTTAACCCAAAAAATACCTCGATGAGCTCTACATGACCTAAAACACCTAAAGACATCTATTTCATCACCCTCATTAACCCCCACACCCTTGTAAAGGCTCAAAAACATAAAAAGGGGCTTAAAAACCCTTAAAAAGAGCCAAAATATCTCTCATAGAGGTTAAAACCTCCAAAAAGGGGCTAAAACCCCTCAAAGGAGCTAAGAAATGGGCGAAAGGGGATTAAATCCCTAAAAAGGGGATAAAGACTTGACCAAGGGCTTAAAACCCTAAAATCTCAAGAAAAAAAATACAGGGGTGGGGGTCACTCTTAATGGATTCCTTCTCTCCCTACCATCAGTTTTCCCGCATGAGTGCCTTTAGACCCACATCTCTCAAGCCATTCACCTTTCTCCTCCATTTTCTCCCTTGCTTCATTAACCAAAACCCCATTTCATTGAGAGGTAGCTTCCTGCTAGGGCATGGTGGCCCATTTCATCAAACAAGAAGGTATACCATGAATTTTTGTCATTAGTTCTTGCTTTTGTAGGTTGTTTTTACATTCAGGTAGTTTATTGCTAATAGTGTGTTGCAGGGTTTCCATGGCTCAAAGCTAACCCTTCCTTGTAGGTTTTTATTTCCATCCACATGAACCCTACCATTCCATCCTATATACGGAAGGTATCTGTTCCTACTTATAGCTAGGACGAAATCCCTACTAAATTTTGGCGACCATACCAGGTCAATCCCACATGATCTCTGGGTTTTTACAGTTTATTTCTTGTTTTTATTAACCTAGTTTAGATTTCTATTTATTTCTAGTTTAGATTTTTGTGTTTTACATTTACATTTCCATTCAAGCCTCCTTAAGGTCGACTCAAGCCCGTTCGACCACAATCCAAGTTATTGTCGGTCGTTCCAAGCTCAGTTTTAAATTTTTTTCACTCCATGGGCCAGATCGCTATTATCGGGCTGAAAGGAGCGATCCAGTTGCTCATTTAGCCCCAAAAGGCACCACTTCACTCTCAGTATCCTGATCGCACCTATTTTCGGCTTCTGAGCGACCCCCTTGCTTGTTTTGGAAAATTAGCGACCCCCTTGCTTGTTTTGGAAAATTAGCGACCCC
This sequence comes from Pseudotsuga menziesii, assembly GCA_001517045.1. Taxonomy (NCBI): domain Eukaryota; kingdom Viridiplantae; phylum Streptophyta; class Pinopsida; order Pinales; family Pinaceae; genus Pseudotsuga; species Pseudotsuga menziesii. The sequence continues at coordinate 87,757 of LPNX010375601.1, forward strand.
CTTGTTACATTTTCCCTGAAGAGGGTGACCTATCTCTTAGAATTCAGTTTTTTGTTGTTCGAACTGTCAGTGCAGCTCAGCCACCACTGTCCAACAACTTGCTTGTTTCTGCAAAAAATTTCTATAAATTAATGATAGATTTGATTATATTTTAATACATATGAATCTTTTTTAAGGCTTAGCTAAAATACTGCAATTTAATTTTCAATTGTTTTCACTTAAAGAATTGGAAATTAACCTCTTGTTGAAGCCCTTCCTCCTCTACCCAGTCATCACCCTCTGGGGTATTATGGGATAAGACAAAGGGTCAAGCTCATATAGTAATAGGAACTTATACTTGCTATTGCTTGAGACCACTAAAAATGGGTGACTTGGAAGGTAGAGGGGGTGGTAGGCCCAAGGGGCCTCACGGTGTTCGCGTCCTCCCTATTGATCGACCTTGCACTTGGAGAGTGACCTAAAGATCTATGGGTGGGCTTAGTCCCACTATGTTGAGATCCCAGCACTCTTTCCTGGTCAAAGAGGAATACAGGTGTAAGGTAGTCACCTAGTAGGTCTACAGTAGTTCAGGTTCATTATTTGCATGTTTCAAGTTTTCTGTTAAAAAATTCACTGGTTTCATAACAGGTTTCCCATTTTGTAATATCTATAACAAACCAGAATGTCTGCAAAGTATTCATGAACCATAATTGTAGTCACCAAAATAATAACAATTTTTTTTTAACAATGAGTAATCTTTCATACACTAAACATGCAAATAACCACATCAAGTAAGCTAACCAAACTCAGTTCATGACGTTGAGCCAACCATTAAAATCTATCAATTTACATTAATTCAAAACGTTGCAATCTTTGAGGACATAAGTCCTTGACTACCTTAACCTTGGGAAGTACTTGGGCTCAGCCCTGAAACTCATTGTGAGGAGTACCATAGGAACCCCAAAGTAGCTAGTTGCTGAGAGGAATTTCTAGAAAAATGGGCAATGACCCCTACCGACTGACTAGATCTCCTATGAGGAAAAATCCAAGCGTTGTCTCCTAGCAGTGTTGGTGGCTGAGTGACCACATGAAATCCAATAGGAATCCACTGAAACTAGGGTCTAGAATGTCACTCCCAAATTACACCATTCGATCTACCAACCAAACACAATTGATTCCCCATGCTCTTCTTCATGCCTAAGAGGTGATCCACCAAAGTTCGGGTCCTTAAACCAACACTGTAGAGACCATTCTCAATGACCCTCTACACCGTCAAAAGGCCACATAGCCTCTGACTCAGACTCAGACTCATATCAATATGAGCCAAATTTACACACTGCACCATCTATCCCCATGGCTGGTGCAAACCCAAAACCATTTTTCGGACTGGTGATTGGCATTGGACCCATGTCCATACCTCACAGCACCACCAGCACCCTTGCTGGTGGTCCTAGCAATGTCATATAGACTATCATAAGTCAACTGCCTCCACCCATACTTACTAGTCGAACTATCCCACCTATCATACCTGGGGGCAGTGGCCCTTCTTCTCACACTATCCCACCTATCATACCTAGGGGCATTGTCCCTTCCACTCACAACATCCCACTTTCCATACCTAGGGGTAGTGGCCCATCCAAAACTATGCCACAGGTGCCCCCGGTCATTCAGGGACATCATGTTCCTGCAAACCCCACCACCATTGTTGGTCCCTCCCATATTAACCTTGGGTCAAACCTCCCTTTCATGGCATGCCTCAACTTGCCTGACTTGGCCAAGTTAACCAACTACCCTACCTATCATCAATATTTTTGGCCCCCCATGCCAACCAATCTCCCTTCAGACATTCCTAAGTTTGAAGGGAAGGAAGGGGAGTGCCCCAAAACCATATAATGAAGTTTCATCTATGGTTCTCATCAAACAACATCATCGATGACTTGATCAGAATCAAACTGTTCCAATGCACCCTCATAGGTGCTACATCCAAGTGGTACATTGAGCTACCACAAGCCAAGTACCCATAATTCAACTCCTTGGCCTTTATGTCCCTGCAATATTTCCAACTCCCCATCAGATATGATGAAGGGGTGGAAATCTTTCCATCTTGTTGCCAAAACACTGCAACCCACATCACTATGTTGAGGCCTGGAAAATCACAGGTAACAAAAGTTAGGGATTCTCCCCAATAAACATTCCCAATTATCCCGTTACTATTTGGTATGGGAAATCCATTCGGTTTACGGTCCGGCTACCGTAGGTCAAGTAATAATTAAAGTGTTGTACTGGTTACGGCCCGGTCCACAGTGTATATTTTTAGTTTTTTGATGTTTAAGGTATGATGTGCAAGTGCCTAACTAAAATGCAGATGATAGAGATAATGAGGAGGGTCGCAATGTGATGCACAGGTTCTTACCTCTCGTCTTACCTCTCATATCTAAATCACAAACATCAAGAAACTAACTAAGACTTATTAACCTATCCCTAGGGAGAAAAACTATCATTACTGGTGAGTAATGTGATGTAGTGCATGCATAAAGAAAATCACAGATAGTTGTTAATGTTTCAGAACACATGAACATAAATATAAATATAAACAACAAGATAGCTTATTGTTAATTAAAACCTTCATTACTCAATGTGGAAATTTCACAGAATAAACCAAAGTACATTAATAACATGAAAATAAATTCAATGAGTTAGAACGATCTCACAGTTAATGGAAATAAGATGAAAACAAAATAGTTCATATCCATCTGGTCCACAACAAAAATTTGAAAAAATCCACAGAACTTTCTCCAGCAGAAAAAATATGACTCTTTATTGTAAAATGAAATAGTTCGTCTTACAATACTCTCTAAAGATAATATGGAAAAAAGGTCCCTTTACATCTAAAACTCTCCTATATTTATTCAAAAATAAAACTCTTGGGCTACCCCTCAATGTCTTTTGAGCTTCCCCATCCTTTCATTTTCCAAAATTTCGTCTTGTAGCATGTGCACATAATTAATACAATATATTACATTTTAAATCAAAATTTTCAAAACACTTTATGGAGAAGGTCTGGCTTGGTCGTTGATGTACTTCTTCCATGCATGGGCATCTGCTACTATGCTTTCAAATCTGGAAGGCTCAGGAAATCAAATATTAATCTCATATTTAGCAGCCTGGTTTTTTCACCCCCTCTATCTTGGCAGGACTCAGGCGCAGCTGGTCTTATAGTAGATGTATGCTTACTGCTGCATGTGCCACTGCATTCTTTAAGATCCATACATCAAGGTCTTTGAACTGCTATATTTCTTTCTCATCTTCTTGATACCTGTTTTGTAGATGTTCTAGAAACAATTCATGTTCTGGTATCACATCTAATCTCTTTTCTGCAGAAGTTTGGCATCTATTGTATGTGGAAAGCACGCTCCTGTAATATTCAACACATGCTCCCTTTGTCTTCTTCACAGTTTTCTTGAACTCTTCTGTTGCATTAATCGTAAATTCCAGTAAATCATACTCCTATTTTAAAATCTGCTGATCCTTTACTGCTAACTCTATGGGAGATTCCTTTTTTTTTCTGGCCATACCATTCTTCTTGTTAGAATCTCTAAAATATCCTAATATCTATCCAAAAAGTATGAAGTAGTGTCTAAAATTTCCTCTAGTCTGGTGTCCATCTGTAAAATTTTAAACCTTTTGTCCTCTATGCGTATCTGTAGTTGGTGAATCTTCTTTCTTTGAGTCAGAACGTGTTCTTTCAAAGGATGAATGTCTGTTTTCTGTTCCAAAGCATCCTTCAATGATGCGGTCAATGAAGTATTTTTCTCTTGTAAGGTTGCCACTTGCATTTGATACTGCTTCTCTTTTTCCCCTGTGGTAGCCTTCTCCATTTCTAACTCAACAACCTTTCTTTGCAACCTATTCTTCTCTGCACTTAAATTCTCATATGATACCTGGAGATGACCCCTTTCAGTTTTTAACATTTGATGTTCTAGCTGTATCTTTTGTAATTCAACTAAGCTATCCTGAGCATTCTTTTCTATTTTCTCTGCAGATATTTCTAAATCATTCTTATCCGCCTGCAGAGTCTGGAATTTCGTTCTTGAAGTCTTAACTTCACTAATCATATCTTCATACTTCCTTTTTAGCTTTTGACCCTCATCTCTTTCCTTCTTTAGAGTTTCTTTCAACTGGGCTGCATTTTTTCGTGACTCCTTTAGATCGGTCATGAGTCTGTCCACGTTATCTTCAGTTGTTAGGGTTAATTCTACCCCAACTCTTACTATCAATCATAGATCTTTATGTGTCCCATGTACCAATGTTTTATCTGTTACCATTTTCCTTAACTGTTCTCCAGTATTGACCTTCTTCTCAGTTCTCTTTACAATTATTTTCTTTTCTTTATCGTAAAAAATGGTACTAAAATCGGGAACCTCTTCCCCTTCTGTAGGCATGAAAGGGATCAAATTTATCTCAGAAAATGAAGCTTGTCCTAATATGCTGCCACAAGACGCAGCAGGTTCTGAGGGATCGGGATCAGGTTGTCCTTATTATTGATCTATTTGATCCCACACTCCTTGTGTATCAACTTGCTCTGTAGTCTGCTGATCCTTTTGATATCCTATTAGTCTCAAACCTTCACTTTCTTCTTGCTTTTTCTTGATTTCAGCTTCTTCTTTTTTATTTATTTCTTCCTCTTCCAACCTTACTGCTTCATGTGCTAGCCTTCTAGCATCTTCTTCTCTCTTTTTTGCCTCTTCCCCTTCCAATTTCTTAGCCTTTTCTGAAGTTTTTCCCTTTCCACCCATAGTAGTTATTTTTTGTTTGAACCTCTTCTTAAGGGCGGTTATGTTCTTAGCACTTCTGAATGTCACCTCGTCCTTGTCCCAAAAATCAGTATATTCAAAATTAATTCCTTCTTCCTTACAGTAGTCCTCTACTTTATTGTGGGAGTCATTCTTGTGAAAATTCATTTCGACAAAATGAAAATGCTCCAGCTCCTTAACAAATTCTGCCTCCTGGTTTACTCTTGAAAACTTGTAGCTACCAAGTAGGAAAGGTACTACAGGATATGTTGCCTTTTTCTACTCAAACAGAAAATTTCCTACACCATCAATATACAACTGCCTAACCTCCTTCTTATGGAGTACATAATCTGTGGCATACTTTGGTAGTAGGGAAGGAGCTCTGGAACCATCGTACATTCTTACATACAACCCATCCTATGTCAAATAGTAATCTCCAAACTCCTGGATGAAGTTGAATTCCTCTTCTGACATGCAATTACATTCAGTCAAGAAAATGAGGGTATATAAGGGCATGATGAAATGCTTCCAAATTTCCCTGTAATAGCTATGATACTTATGGGCCCATAAAAATTTGTAGGCTTTGTACATTGGGGTTCTGTCCTTCTCCCAGTTACATCTCAAAGTTGGAAAACACTGAGTGCATAGTATGCAGTCAATCAGGATAGAGCTCATATAAAACTCTGATCTCTTTTGTGATACCCTTCCTAAGGCTAATGATATGCATGCAGAGAGGCTGTTTGACACAATATTTTCCCAGTTAAAGATGGTTCCTTGGGTAGATACAAAAGAAATAACTGGTATCCATCCTATCTTGAAGCTCTTCCCATGTCCTCTGCCAAAGATCCTATTAAGAATTAATGCAATGAACCGGTAGGGAGCTCGGAGAGTAGAGGCGTCATACTCTCCGGAAGGTCTAGTTTGGAAATTTTTTCTGGGTATCATCATTCTTTTCAATGTCTCCACTAGGTCCATAGATGTCTTCTTTAACCAAATTTCTGTCAAATAAACTTGGGGTGAGGGTAGATCATAAGCCATAGAGACATATGCATGGCTATATACAACATAGCCTTGCTTGGCAGTGTTCTCCAGTATCATTGTTGTTACATCTACCCTAGGAAGAATCCAGCCTATTACTTTCGAACAAGGAAATAACTCAGGCCTCGTAGCTACCCTCATTAGGGTTGATTTATTAATGTTGGAATATATGATCAGCTCCTCAAAACTGGCATCAGGTACATTCTGGTTGACAATCATTCTATAGATCTCTCCCCACTTGTAGTCCGATTCGACCCCAGTGGAGGCTTTGGTATCTTCGTAAATATACTTTACCTTGGTGATGATCTCTACTTCAGGTTCTCCTTTAACCATAGGAGCTTTCTTATTTTGTCCTTCGTTATAACAATCACCTTGTCACAGTCAAAACATGTTCTTAGACCAACTGAGCTATTAGCAAGTGTTTTAAACAATAAACAAGAAACTATACCAATTTGTTTACCTCCTCAATATGCATGCTAAAAATTAAGTTACACACAATATTCAATGAATGAAAGAATTAACAAGGAAAACAAAATGTCATGTGGGATTCTTCCTAAAATGCCTAAGCTCCACTGTCTGCAAAAATTCAATTAATCTAACAATCCTTGGTCTCAACTCAGGTCGTATCAGACCTACCTCTCATTTTCAACATCAAACTCAAAACTACCAAACCCTATGCAGCACCCGTCCTTAAGAAAAAATCAAAACAATAATCTTTACGCAACGCTCATCTGGAGAGAAACCCCAAGCCGACCATGGAAAAATTCCCCAGAGTCCCATGGGATAAGGTAAACGCAAGAACAACATCTTAATACCCCTGGCCGACTCCAGACAAAACAAGAAACGGGTATGGTAGACAACGAAATGCTTGTCTACAACCCTGTTCTAACCCCCCGTGCTGGAGAAAATGTGTCCATAACAGAAAAAAAGACACACAGACTTTGGATTCTCTAACCTAAGAAACCGCAAGCAGCTTAAAACTCTACACTAAAGAAAATGCAAAAACTTCTCACCCTCCCAGTAAAAACAAACATGAAAAATCATAAGGGGCAAGAAATATTTTTATATGGACAACCCTAACCAATGGAAAAACCTAATACGTGGAAAACCTAATGGTTCCCAAATAAACCAATAAAACCAAAAGAGTAATGACATGGTTCACCTACCTGGAAAATAGCAATGCGGTCGATTGGACGGACAAACTTCCATAGGATCAAAACACACGAAACAGGTTTTGACAGCTGGGCGTATGCGAATGGTGCAAATGGCATGGACTGGTGCAAGCGACAAGTCAAATATGGATAAAACAATATAAAATATGCCCCTCATATATATATAACTTTTGGCAGAAACCTATCGACGGTCCAAACCTATCGGTGGTCAAACCTATCGGTGATCAAAACCTTAATCAATCAGAAGGTTACATTGGAAGAGTGCTGCAACGGTGGGTGTAAACCAAACTATGGGCCTATAATACTTTAACTTTATTGGACATCGAAAACACTAGACTCTAATATCGGCACACCTAGACAGATCCTCCTCTATAACGTCGAAAAGATAAAGTTATATCATCGTGACTTTACTTGTTTTAACGGGTGTTGGACATTGGAGAAACTAAACTCTAAATAATCGGTGAGGAAGAACACTATATGTCGGAATGTCTTAGCACTAGGTTCCCACAACATTGGCAATGTAAAAAACTAGGACTCCGGCTCATTGTTGCCAAACATCCCTACAACGATACAAAGTAATTGGAAATCAAAACCACTAAATGTTAAGCTCAGAAAAATGACAATGAGGAGAAAAGAAAAAGGTTCGACGTATCGGTGAGGGAGTCTGAAGTACTTTCGACAGGCTTGATTGTTTGGATTCCGTAATGTCAGAAAGATAGTTTACTATACTTTCAATATTTAAAGGATAGTCGACTAGTCTTCCGATACAGAAATGAAAAAAGATCAAGTTTTTTGAGGAAAAACCTGAACTCTAGGGTAACTTCAGTGAAAATAAAATACTTCTAGGAAAGACTTAATAAAAGAAAATAAAAGGAGGGGCCCTAAAATTGAAAATTTTGGGCAAAATAGTTGCAGCTGCAACACACCGACCACATCCATGAGTGGAGGCGACGTCGCAACTTGTGCAATATCAATATTGATGACAGGATCTTCCTTGACTAGTTCTTGAAAACATTGCTTCCACCTATAGCCAAGGATGTCACCTCTAAACGTCCCCAAATAGAGGAAGAGGCCATCTTGAAGGTCCAATGGTTTGACCTCATTTACACACAATCTGGATACCTCTACACCATCATTCTAGATTCTCCTTGTACAAGCACCGCCTACTGGGATGCATCGAGGGAATCCCATGCTGCAAATGTCCTCATAGGATCTGTCTCCCACCAAACACAACATCACCCAGCACCACCTATGATGCCACCACAACCAAGCGAAACCCCTAGTGTTTCCTACCCAAACCAAGCTCCTGACTATGCATGAATGATGTCTCAATCCAGAGCTACAACCTCCTATGCAAAACCTGCGCCACAGCAACAGACCCATGCACTTACTTGGCTACCACAACAATATGTGGTATAGATTCCCACATTTGTGGCACCCCCCACCCAAAAGTATACTATGCACCACTAGTGCAAGCCACTCAAGCCCTCGCCCCAGCTCCACCAGCACCTTTGGGACAAGTGTTTTCACACTAAAACCGTCCCAACCAACCAACCCCCAACAACCAACAAGGGAAAGCCAGAAAAAATCGAGCTAGTAATCAAGGAAACAACCAACCATAAGGAGCGATCAACAACCAAATCCTCCCAACAACGTCAGGGAAAACCATCCAGCTCAAAATCCTCATCAGCCAAACCTGCCTAGACGTAATACTTCGTTACGCACAAATCAACCGTGTAAACTATGCGAAGTCTATGGGCATTATACACATGAATTCCCCTTCACCGGTCACTCTAAGCAGGCCATTCAAAATGAAGTTCAACATGCTACCAATACGGCAGCCCCAGCTCAACCCAATCCAGCACCACCAGGAACCTCCGACAGCAGAAACAGGTGTTCACCACCTGCTAGCCTTAACAACCGAAGAGGTCAATTTACAGAACAGACAAAATCAGTACAGATCCAACACCAAACTAACTGACCCATTAGTTGAATCCATGTCCAAAACAACCAATACACCTCTTCAATTACCCCCTTTTCCCCCACCCCCCCCCATATGACAGGTTTCCAACAATGTCACGGCTAGAGCTGTTGTGAGCTACAACATCATGGATGACTTGGCTCAAACACCTATGGCCATGTCCGCTCTTGAGGTACTTAAAAATTTCCCAACATAGAAGAAGGCCTTACTAGCCGCCCTCAATGCTGTAGACCCCTCAAACTCTAAGTTGATCACATTCAACATAGACAACAGAGAACCTCGGATGCCATCAACCATTGCCTTCCAAATTCTGGTATCTATTTGGAATTTGGTTGTGCATCGATGCATCATTGATGAGGGGAATCCACATGTGTCATGTCAATCTTAGTCTGGAAAAAATTGGGTCCCCAATTCTACATCCATCCACTACTACTCTGCGGGCTTATGGTGGCCATCCCACTAAAGCCCAAGGTATCCTTTCGCATGTCCCCATTACATTAGTCAAGAAAATAGTACTGATTGACATAGAGGTTTTTAATTCTCAGTTGGACTATAACCTTCTCCTCAGAAGAAGTTATATGTACTCCATGAGAGTCATAGCATCAACTATTTTCCATCTCATGATGTTCCCTCATGACGAGAAAATCATGATGGTTGACCAATTAAATTATCATGATCGGCAAGGGATAATTGCACCAGCCAATGTTATCCCTATGGTCAATACCATCATCGAAGACATACTTGCCTCCCCATTATTGAATGTGGGCCCTGGGTTGTTTGCTAACACCCCCATGATGGGCTCCTTCCCCTTAGTGTCACCACTATCGACACCAAATGAGACTATGGATTTGTGCATGCTCTCATCCAACACTACTGCACCCAAACATCAACCATAGTCACATCCCCAACAACAGCCATAACAACATCCATAGCCACAACATCATCCACAGCTGCAACACCATTCGCAGCAGCATCCGCAACATCATCCGTAGCTACAACACCATCCACAGTCGTAGTTGCAGTACCAATCCTAGCCACAACCATAAGCGCATCCCCAAATGAAATCACTAGGGAAATACTGGGACACCTTCCCAATCCATACAATTCCCTTCCTTTCCCCCAGTCTGGTATCATCAGTAAGCTAGTAATGGCTACCTTAAACTTACCCAACTTCACGTTGGGGATTCTTGTATGGTACCTTGACCCACCGGCCCAACCTCCAATGCCCCAAGTTGTGTTGACCCTTATTCAACCCATTGCGTTCTAATATCCTCCCCCACCCAGGCCGCAAAAACCAACCACTGCACCCACACCTACCCCGTCCCACCCAAAAAGGGATAGGGGCAAAAACGAGAAAGCACCAAATAAATCCTAGAAGACTTCACCATGCAGAGTGTGCGATGAGTAGGGCCACACAATGAAAAACTTCCCTGAGATTCCCATAATCCATGTACATTTGGATTCCATGGATACAACAGAAAACATCCCTGTGGTGGAACTCCCGAGTGGGCCAATAGTGAAAAACAAGTCGTTGAGAATGAACCATGCTTGCGACCTTTGCAGATTGTATGGACACTAATCTCACCACTTCCAGGACTTGTCCCAGTTTCGAACGGCCCTAGCTAACCTTAGACAACATGCCCTTGAATCTGAGATCACTCTAGTCGAAGAAGTACAACCCCCACCTCCTTGTTCAGACACCATGTCCATCTACATGATGTCCAGTTCCATAGACCCTCTTATCTCCCTGATCACCAACAGTCCATTAGATCTGTCTCATCACTGCTTTTGCAATGATTAGGAGATACTTGAAGCCTTAAATGCTCTAGAACACCCTTGGGACAACATGCACCATCGCTCGTTCTTCCTCCTCGAAGAGCTTGCGTCGCAATATGACTAGTTTTCGATTGAAACAATGGATTTCATTCATGGGAAAGTCGACTGGTTCAAAAATCCCATTCCAACACCATATGCCTTCAAAGAAGGGAACATGGCCAACATCTTGCCAACTATGAAAATAAACATCTCAACCAATCCTGAGGTTGTTGAGGAAATCATGCTGGGGGCATTCTGCTCCTCAGAAGAAGTTGCTTCCTACAAAGCGCTCTTCTAAGAATTTCGCAACATCTTCACCTGGTCCTACACTGAAATTCCTGGATTGGATCCATCCATCATTGAGCACCACATAGACACATGGCATTATGTGGTCCTCGTGCACCAAAAGAAATGGTCAATCCATCCCTCCAAAGTTGCCGTGATCAAAGACGAAATTGAGAAGCTGCCCACAGTCGGCTTTATTTACCCCATTGCTTACACAACATGGGTTGCAAATCCTGTTCCCATGAATAAAAAATAGGGTACCATCCGCATTTGCATAGACTTCCACGATATGAATTGGATATTTTGCAAAGACAACTTCCCAACACCCTTCATTAATCAGATCATCGGTGTGTGTGCTGGGCATGAGTCCTTTTCTTCCTTCATGGACGACTTTTTCGGATACAACCAAATTTAGATCCAGAAAGAATATCGTTACAAGACTGCATTTACAACGCCGTGGGGAAAATTCACATATCGAGTAATGCCCTTTGGTCTAAAGAACACTAGAGCCACCTTCCAGCGTGCCATGAAATATTGTTTCCATGACCTAATCCACATCATATTGGTCTACCTAGATGACCTTACCGTTTGATCATGAAAACGAGCACAATATATAGACGACTTGCGGCAAGTATTTTTGCGATGTCGCAAGTACAAAATTTGCTTGAATCCCCTAAAGTACGCTTTTTTGTGTCCCCTAAATTACCTTTTTTGTTTTTTGTGTGCTCGGGTTCATCGTATCCCACAAAGGGATAATGGTTGACCCTCTCAAAGTTCAAGCTATCCTTGATCTCCCTGTACCAAAAACTCTGCGACAACAGCAGAGCCTACAAGGAAAGGCCAAATTCCTTTATCGCTTTGTACCAGAGTATGCAACAAAAACCCACATTCATATGCCTACTCAGCACCAAGATCCCCTTTTTTTGGGATCAACAAGCATAGGAGTCATTTGATGCACTCAAACAAGCCCTGGCTTCTGCACCATTACTCTCGGCACCAGACTTCACCTGAGACTTCATTCTTTATGTTTCGGCCTCAGAAAATTCCATTTTTGGAGTCTTGGTCCCAGAAGACGATGCTCATTAGGAGCATGTGATTTATTATGTCAGCCAAAAACTGACAGGTCCCCCACTACGATATTCACCCGAGGAGAAACTGGCCCTTGCCATTGTTTTCTTGACCCAGAAGCTGCACCACTACATCATTGTAAACCATACCCGTGTAGTGGATGATTCCAACCCAATGCGGTACCTCTTAAGTCGTGTCCTTCTACAAGGCCGCGGGGCCAAGTGGGTAGTCATCCTCTAAGAATTTGACTTGGAGTTTATTTCCCCGAAAAGGACAAAGGCACTCACGCTGGCTGCACTCATGACCGATCTGCCCCCATTGACCACATCACCACCACCCAAGGATGACCTCCCCGATGATTTCCTATTCGTCACATCCATGGAAGATCCATGGTATGGGGGCATCCTCCTATATTTATGCACACAAAAGTTCGCATCCCACTTAAACTTCAAAAACAGGTGAGGCATCCAACATAAAGCTGCTCACCATCTTCTGATTGGAGATGTTTTATATTGTAGAGGAATTGATACCGTCCTACGTCATTGCCTCACTCGTGACGAGGCTGAGAAAGTCCTCAATGACTGCCATAATGGAGCCTACAGTGGCCACTTTTCAAGTCTGGAAATTACCCAAAAGATTCTACATGCTGGCTACTTCTGGCCTTCCATCTTTGCTGATTGCATAGAGGCAGTAAAACACTATCGTAGTTTTCAGCTCTTTTCCCCAAAGGAAAGACCCCCCCCCTACACCATTACACCCCGTAGTCATAGTTGGTCCATTCTGCAAATGGGAAATCAACTTCATGAAAATCAACCCTACCTCGGCCAATGGTCATAAATACATCATTATGGCAGTTGATTACTTCACTAAGTGGGCTGAGGCCATGCCAACATTTGATTACAAAAGTGAGATGGCAGCATGTTTCTTCTTTAACCGCATCATTTCGCGATTTGGTGTTCCCAAACAGTTGGTCTCAGACCATGGTAAACAGTTTGAAGACGTTGTTTAGACTAAGCTTTCAACCAAGTTGAAATTCAAACACTAATACTCATCTTCCTACTACCCCCAGGGAAATGGCCAACTTGAAGCAGTCAACAAAATCATCAAAACAATGCTCCAAAGGATGGAAGGAAACCATAAAACCAACTGGCACCACATGTTGTTTTCTACTCTATGGGCTTACCGTACATCCATAAAAACTGGAACCAGTTTCACCCCTTTCCTCCTAGTACATGGCGTTGAATCAATACTCCCTATAGAGTGTCAAATCCCATCACTCTACCTCATAGTAGAACTCCTTCATGACTTTTCACCTTTAGAAGAACGACTCCTCTAACATGAGCAAACAATAGAAGACCGTCAGGCTTCCCTGCAAGCCATTGAAGCAGCAAAAACTTGGTCAAAATCCTATTATGACTCCCATTTCCACCCCCACACATTTAGCAAAGGCGATATGGTTCTGGTTTATTACCAACCCAATGATAAGTTGGGAAAAGGAAAGTTCGAAGCAATGTGGTATGACCCATATGTCGTCCACCGTCACCTCGAAAAAGGGGCATACATTCTTATTGACTCTGATGGATAACTCTTGGAGAACCCTCGTAACTGGCTCTACCTCAAGATATTTTATGCCTAACATCACCAATGAGTCTCTTAGTTTTTCTTTTTCGTTTTGCAACATTTCTTCCACAAATCAGAAACCCCCCTCCAGTAATAGTTCTGCACACAAGGGTAGCCCACCGGAGGGGGAGGTCGCACATTAGCACATGCACATAGTATGTCACATTGATGTTATTGCTACCACCATCCTAGCATACCATCAGGTCCCTAGATCTGTCTTGGAAGTCCATTCCTCTCCATATCTCCCCGGTTGCACAATGCTCCTGGGTCGAGAAATGACCTTTAGACTACCTCCCTCCCGATTGATTCCTTTAGCCATTACCCGGAGTCTCCAGACCTATATTTACATCACATCGGCCTACTACAACTTATGCGGGGTTCTAGAACACATCTCAGAACACACATCATTTTATTATTTCAGCATATAACTGTCAAATTTGTCCACCACAGCTTACGTGGGTTCTCGAATCATTTTCGAGAGGGCTGATCATTTCTTTCGCATGCATTTGGCATATAAGTTCCTCTAGAATTGCACTCACATCAAATGTAGCCCAGTCCATCCAACACAACTCACATAGGACTCTCTTGACCTCTATTCGAGAGCCACCTCAGTTTGTTTTCCTCTACCACACCGTCTCATGTGCCTTTGCCGCGATCTATCCCATGCCTGTATTGGTATGTTCAAAAGCCACTTGCTCCATCCATACTACACGAATGACCTTTGGACCACGGTCCATAGTCCCAGAAGGGGGGCACCATCAGCGCCCCCTCGATCGTTTGACATAATGGAGTTTCTGTTAAGCTCTTTTATTACTCCTAAAAGAATGAAAAGATTGTTGAGTGCATTTGCTTCCTCTCCCACTTGTTAAAGTATCGGAAAGGGTGTCTACATAGCTTCGTTTATCTCCTTTCGCAAACCATGTAGACTACCATATGAAAAGGAACACCTTGGCACATTCAACCCAAGACCATTCCTCTTTGCATCCTTTTATGCTTTCTCAGGAAGAGGGGCCAAACTTTACGAAAAATATCACCATGGGTTGTCGTTAAGCTCTTTTTTAGCCTTCTCATCAAGAAATATCACCGAGAAAACTTGGTTTCGTTCATGCTTGTAAAATTATTTGAATGGCCATCTAGTCAGTACAGGTTTAACATTTTCCGGCCTAATTGGACTACCAACAGTAAAGAAGTCTCCCATCCCCCAAAGGATGGGTGAGCTCTCCTATGTACACTTTTAACCTTTTTCAAGCACAGGAGACTATCAATGAAAAAGAGACCCCACTGGAGTGCCCTTCACGCTTTCAGACTCTCTAAAATTGAAAGCACCATCAAGCATTCACTTTCTTGGGCTTGCTAAAAATCCATGAGATCATACTACAACGGTGTATTTAGACACCACCCCACATATAACAGTTCGACAGTATTCCCACTTTGGGTCGCCTTTGTTCAGAGTATTCTGCGATGTGTATTCCTTGGATCCCAGCAATACCAAAAGTGTCTACCTTCCCCAAGTATTTCCCATCTGTAGTTACATCCCCGGTATTATAGCTATGATCCCTTTCCCATGAGTCAGTTTCATTTGCTGCCTGGTCTGCCCTGTCATCATGCTCTGAAAAAAGGAAGTTTGAGTCCCTCGTGATTCCTTGCCCCTATTCCACTCCCCCCCCCATTCAGTGGGTTAGTCCTCAGATTGTCTCACATCTTTCGGTTATCTCCCTCGCGCTTCTAGTCAAGGAAACACCATTGCCTTGGTCAGTTGTAGGTCTCTCTCTATCGACAACAACACATGTATTCCATAGGATAGACCTAGAGGTCCCTCTATTCTTGTTTCATTAACCTCATTGATGAGTTCCTTGGACCACTTGACATGAGTCCTTAGTGCCTCTCGAGATGGTTATGTTTCACGTGCTTGACTATAGCTACATCATCGCACCATTGAGATTCATACAGGGTATTGGTCAGTATAGTATTTGTTCGAAGACCCCAAATGTCACCTAGCTCTAACACGTCGATGAGTCTATTGAGGGACCCAAACATGTTCATGTCCCTTATTATTTCCGAGTTGCATTAGAGACAGTGCTTAGAAGCCTCAACAATGCTTATATATATATATTTTTGATTGATGCAACATATTTGTACCATAGAGACTTTGACTCTCTGTCAGTGAGTCCCTACAACTATGTATCGTTCCAGATCCAGAAGACCATCAGTCATGAAGATATAGAATTCCATGGGTCCAATGTAGTATTTCTTCAGATCAGTATTGTATTCAACCTCTTATTGAGGCAACCACTATTGTAACAACAATTGTACATGATCGGCTCTTGCATTGTAGAGCTTAGATCACATTATTCTTTTGACATCATTACGAGCATGGGGATGCCTGCCTCATCCATATACATGTCGCACATTATTTGTATCTCACACATTGATGGAAACCATATTAATACAAAAACCAAAACCCACCATGCCCCAGCCTAGGAAGCACCACCTCTCCCCACAAAATCCTATGATGTCCATCGGCCATACGATGAGCTCCTGCCCTCACACATTAGGGGGCAATCTATTTACCCAAAAAATCCCTCAATGAGCTCTACATGACGTACACCACCCAAAGACATCTATTTCATTACCCTCATTGACACCCACACCCTTGCAAAGGCTAAAAACATAAAAAGGGGCTTAAAAACCCCTAAAAAGAGAAAAAATAGCCCTCACAGGGGCTAAAACCTCCAAAAAGGGGATAAAACCCCTCAAAGGAGCTTAAAATCCCCAAAGGAGCTAAGAAATGGGTGAAAGGGGCTTAAATCCCTAAAAAGGGGTTAAAGCCTTGACCAAGGGATTAAAACTCTAAAAGCTCAAGAAAAAACTATAAATACAGGGGTGGGGGTCACTCTTAATGGATTCCTTCTCTCCCTTTCGTTACTCTGCCCATGTGATTTCCTTGAGATCCACATATCTCAAGCCATTCACCCCTCTCCTCCATTTTCTCCCTTGCTCCATTAGCCAAAACCCCATTTCATTGAGAGGTAGCTTCCTGCTAGGGCATTGTGGTCCATTTCATCAAACAAGAAGGTATACCTTGAATTTTTGTTGTTAGTTCTTGCTTTTTTAGGTTGTTTTTACATGCAGGTAGTTTATTGCTAATAGTGTGTTGCAGGTTTTCCATTGATTATTTGATTGCAGGTTTATTTTGCTAATAATTTGTTGTAGGGTTTCCATGGCTCAAAGCTAACCCTTCCTTGTAGGTTTTTGTTCCATCCACAGGAACCCTACCCTTCCGTCCTATAGATGGAAGGTAGCCATTCTTGCTCATATCTAGGGTGAAAGCCCTACTACAGGGTTCATGTGTGTGTGTGTGTGTGTGTGTGTGTGAGAGAGAGAGAGAGAGAGAGAGAGAGAGAGATTGGGGGTGTTACAAAGTATGAGGAGAGAGAGAGGGGTGGGAATTATGGGTAGGTGTAGGAGTAAAGGGCTGAGAGAGAGAGAGAGGGGTGAGTTGTGGGGAGTTGTGGTAGGGAGTAAGAGAGGCAGTAGGGATAGGGTGATGAGG
>LPNX010375607.1:4395-165820 GCA_001517045.1 Pseudotsuga menziesii
ATACAAGTATTTATGTATGCTGCTTATATTCTCTCTACAAGATTTGACTTCTTGAAACCTTGATATCAGCCTATAAAGACGAAGCTGAGGTTACAACTTGCTTTCTTCTCTCAGGTGCGTCAATGCTAGTTGGTTATTCTTTTTTTTGTCTTTTTAGATGATGCATATTTTTTGAGTTCGGTTTTCTTGTCCTTTGGGTTTGCTCACGTTGTACATTTTTTGGCCTTTTTTGTTTGATTTTTCATACCCTAGCAAGACATGTATCTAGATGTTCTGTTATCATAATCTAGTAGTTGTCCAAGTCTCGATAATTTAGGATTATTATGTCATGTAACTTTTGTTCAAGCCCCACTTCATGCATACTTGTGAGTAATGAAGACTCTTGTTTCTATAAAACCAAATAAACCATCCCAAGGAATTTCCAATTGAGCTCACGAATCTCTTTTCCAACAGAGGAACATGAAGGTTCAAGTTTGAACCAACTTGGGTTTGAAGATAGATTCATGATCGAGAGATTTAGTTCTAAACAAGATGGATAATTTGCTTCATTGTTTTTCTAATTTACAGTTCATTGTTTTTCTATTTTACAAGTGATATTTTTTTTTTGGATTTTGTAGGAGTGAGCTTAACTTATAAGTGGGCCATTGAGTATGAAGAGCCCGCTACTAAGGATTTGTCATTCAGTATGAAGACCTTGATGTTGAGGCTTTCAAGCTGTTAAGTGTGGTTTTGAAGCTGCTGACGTGGGATCTAAGTATGGTTTTGAAGCTGTTGATGTGGGATCTAAATATGGTTTTGCAACCAAGTGCAAGTATGATGGTTTAGCCATTGTAATATTTTGAAAAGTGATGATTTTCCTGTAAAGTTATATGGAAATTAATGTGTTTTTGAAAAAACTCATATTTATTGTAATACTTTTGAAATTTCATATAATATAATTTGTGGTTTAAAACTTATATATATGGTTGTACTTTATATTATGTACCAATGTTGTAATTATTAACTAATTAATGTGACATTGCATGATTTACATGTGTATTAGATATTATTTACAAGTGTTGTAATTAATTATGATGTGACATTGCATAATTCGCATGTGTATTAGATGATAATAAATGTATGATTTTTTTTTTAATTTAAATGTAATATCAAATTAAAAATTTATATTGATTAATAATGGACAACATTAAAACTACTAAAATATAATGACCATACATAAAGCAACTAAAAATGACTAAATTAGTGACCAGTAAATGAGATTAATGACCAAAATTTACAAATAAAATGACCAATAATTGAGAGATATGCGGCCAAACAATGAGATATAAATGACCAGAAAAATGACCAAAATTCGCATATCAATGACCAAAAATCAATTTTGGTGGCTAATTTATGGTCTTTTATTACGTGACCAAATTTGGTCATATTCTAGCTTGTCATGTGGTCATTAATTTGGTTACAAATGTGGTCATATATTTGGTCATTGATTCAATTATATGACCAAATTAATGACCAAATATATGACCAAATTAATGACCAACCGACAAGCTATAAATGACCAAAATAAAAATGACCAATTTTGGTCATGTAATAAAAGACCGCAAATTAGCCACGAGCGATCGCCAAACCAAAAGTGGTCATTGATATGTGGATTTTGGTCATTTTTTTGGTCACTAATCTCTCATTTTCCACTAGTGGCTGTGACTTGTTTACAGTGTTTGGAGCTGAGTCGTGACATGTGTAACTCTTGTTGGCTATGTCATGCCTGGTTGGAGTCATCTAGGCTGAGCCAGGTCTATTTGGAGCTAGGACATGACTGTTGACAGCATTTACAAGATGGGTTGTGACTATGGTGACTCTCCCTTGATGATCCATGACCTTCTGTTGACCTCTAGGGCTGAACCATGCTATTGTGAGAGCCCTTTCAAGGCTAGGCCATGACTATGTAAGCAGTCTAGGGCTAGGCCATGACTGTGTAAGCACTCTAGGGCTAGGCCATGAACTGTGATAACCTTTTTTGACTAGGTTGTGGATTGTGCTTACCATTCGTATTTGAACCATTCAAAAAGCAAGGCCAAAACTACATTAATGAAGCATGAGACTTACTTCAATGCAGAGGCGATCAAAGTGTTGATATGTGTCATATCTTGCAACACATTTACCTCTAAAAGTAGAGGGTGTAAAGGATAAATACAATGTTGCATATTGATTATCCCTAGACATGGGTGAATTGACCTGGTGGAACTTTTGTATAATCCATGCGTGACCCTTTTAGAAGGCTTGACAAGAGAGATTTGATTCTTGACTTCTCTAAGGGTTGGTTGCTCCGCTTACTTGGCATCTAGGGTTTACTATTACTCCTCTTACTTGTCATCTAGGGTTTAATGTTGCTCATCTACTTGACGTCCAGGGTCTGCTGCCACATTATTTGCTTGACATTCTATTTTGTTGTTGTTGTTGATTCTATTTTTGTTGGGTCGTCACCATCTACTATTTGTCTATGGTTTGTTGCTATTTTATATGAGCATATCGCAATATTTTTGCTTCCCTTTAAACTGGGTGATGACCTTGTTATTCTTCTCTAATTTGGATTGTGATTGATTTATCCCTCCTGGGTTGAGCTGTGACTTGTTTACAGTATTTGGAGCCGAGTCTTGACTTGTGTAACTCCTGCTGGCTAGGTCATGACTAGTTGGAGTCATCTGGGCTGAGCCAGGGCTGTTTGGAGCTAGTTTGTGACTATTGACAGCGTTCCCAAGATGGGTCATGACTATGGTGACTCTCCCTCGATGATCCATGACCTTCTGTTGACCTTTAGGGCTGAACCATGACTATTTTGAGAGCCCTTTCAAGGCTAGGCCATGACTGTGTAAGCACTCTAGGGCTAGGCCATGAACTGTGATAACCTTTCTTGACTAAGTTGTGGACTGTGCTTACCATTCTAATCTAAACCATTCAAAAAGCAAGGCCCAAACTAC
Organism: Pseudotsuga menziesii; assembly: GCA_001517045.1. Taxonomy (NCBI): domain Eukaryota; kingdom Viridiplantae; phylum Streptophyta; class Pinopsida; order Pinales; family Pinaceae; genus Pseudotsuga; species Pseudotsuga menziesii. The sequence continues at coordinate 7,374 of LPNX010375607.1, forward strand.
ATTAATGAAGCATGAGACTTACTTCAATGCAGAGGCGATCAAAGTGTTGATATGTGTCATATCTTGCAACACATTTACCTCTAAAAGCAGATGGTGTAAAGGATAAATACAATGTTCCATATTGATAATGCCCTAGACATGGGTGAATTGACCTGGTGGCACTTCTGTATAATCCATGCGTGACCCTTTTAGACTCACTTGACAAGAGAGATTTGATTCTTGCCTGCTCTAAGGGTTGGTTGCTCCGCTTACTTGGCATCTAGGGTTTACTATTGCTCCTATTACTTGGCATCTAGGTTTTACTGTTGCTCATCTACTTGACATCCAGGGTCTGCTGCCACATTATTTGCTTGACATTCTATGTTTTTGCTGTTGTTGATTCTATTTGTGTTGGGTCGTCACCATCTGCTATTTTTCTAGGGTTTGCTGCTATTTTATATGAGCATGTCACAATATTTTTGATTCCCTTTAAACTGGGTTATGACCTTGTTATTGTTCTCTAATTTGCATTGTGATTGATTTATCCCTCCTGAGCTTAGCTGTGACTTCTTTACAGCGTTTGGAGCTGAGTCGTGACTTGTGTAACTCCTGTGGGATAGTTCGTGCTTGGTTGGAGTCATATGGGCTGAGCCAGGGCTATTTGGAGCTAGGTCGTGACTATTGATAGCGTTTCCAAGATGGGTCGTGGCTATGGTGACTCTCCCTTGATGATCCATGACCTTCTGTTGACCTCCAGGGCTGAACCATGACTATTGTGAGAGCCCTTTCAAGGCTAGGCCATGACTGTGTAAGCACTCTAGGGCTAGGCCATGAACTATGATAACCTTTCTTGACTAGGTTGTGGATTGTGCTTACCATTCTAATATGAACCATTCAAAAAGCAAGGCCAAAACTACATTAATGAAGCATGAGACTTACTTCAATGCAGAGGCGATCAAAGTGTTGATATGTGTCATATCTTGCAACACATTTACATCTAAAAGTAGAGGGTGTAAAGGATAAATATAATGTTGCATATTGATGATGCCCTAGACATGGGTGAATCAACATGGTGGCACTTCTGTATAATCCATGCATGACCCTTTTAGAAGGATTGACAAGAGAGATTTGATTCTTGACTGCTTTAAGGGTTCGTTGCTCCGCTTACTTGGCATCTAGGGTTTTTTATTGCTCCTGTTACTTGGAATATAGGGTTTACTATTTATCATCTACTTGACGTCCAGGGTCTGCTGCCACATTATTTGCTTAACATTCTATGTTTTTGCTGTTGTTGATTCTATTTTTGTTGGGTCGTCACCATGTGCTATTTGTCTAGGGTTTGCTGCTATTTTAGATGAGCATGTCGTAATTTTTTTGCTTCCCTTTAAATTGGGTTATGACCTTGTTGTTTTTCTCTAAATTTGGATTGTGATTGATTTATCCCTCCTAGGCTAAGCTGTGACTTGTTTACATTGTTTGGAGCTGAGTCGTGACTTGTGTAACTCCTGCTGGCTAGGTCATGACTAGTTGGAGTCATCTGGGCTGAGCCAGGGTTGTTTGGAGATAGGTCATGACTATTGATAGCATTTCCAAGATGGGTCGTGATTATAATGAATCTCCCTTGATGATCCATGACCTTCTGTTAACCTCCAGGGCTTAACCATGACTATTGTAAGAGCCCTTTCAAGGCCAGGCCATGACTGTGTAAGCACTCTAGGGCTAGGCCTTGAACTTTGATAACCTTTCTTGACTAGGTTGTAGATTGTGCTTACCATTCTAATCTGAACCATTCAAAAAGCAAGGCCAAAACTACATTAATGAAGCATGAGACTTACTTCAATGCAGAGGCGATCAAAGTGTTGATATGTGTCATATCTTGCAACACATTTACCTCTAAAAGTAGAGGGTGTAAAGGATAAATACAATGTTTCATATTGATGATGCCCTAAACATGGGTGAATCAACATGGTGGAACTTCTTTATAATCCATGCATGACCCTTTTAGAAGGCTTGACAAGAGAGATTTGTTTCTTGACTGCTCTGAGGGTTTGTTGCTCTGCTTACTTGGCATCTAACGTTTATTGTTGCTCCTCTTACTTGGAATCTAGGGTTTATTGTTGCTCATCTACTTGACGTCCAGGGTTTGCTGCCACATTATTTTCTTGGCATTCTATGTTTTTGTTGTTGTTGATTCTATTTTTGTTGGGTTGTCACCATCTGCTATGTGTCTAGGGTTTGCTACTGTTTTATATGAGCATGTCGTAATGTTTTTGCTTCCCTTTAAACTGGGTTATGACCTTGTTGTTGTTCTCTAAATTTGGATTGTGATTGATTTATCCCTCCTGGGCTAAGCTGTGACTTGTTTACAATGTTTGGAGCTGAGTCGTGACTTGTGTAACTCCTGCTGGCTAGGTCGTGACTGGTTGGAGTCATCTGGGCTGAGCTAGGGCTGTTTAGAGCTAGGTCGTGACTGTTTAGTGTTTCCAAGATGGGTTGTGACTATGGTGACTCTCCCTTGATGATCCATGACCTTCTGTTGACCTCCAGGGATGAACCATGACTATTGTGAGAGCCCTTTCAAGGCTATGCCATGAATGTGTAAGCACTCTAGGTTTAGTCCATGAACTATGATAACCTTTCTTGACTAGGTTGTGGACCGTGCTTACCATTCTAATCTTAACCATGAATTTTGTGGGCTTCTTGTGTCTGATATGTGACTTCCTAAGGTGGACTTTACTCTTAATTCCTCCTTTTGAGTACTTGGTTTGATTTATTGCACAAGTTAGTTAAAATTTTGAAAAATACCAAAACTTTAACATATGGGTCGTCTCTACAAAACAATTATGTAAATGCTACACTTGCTATGATTTCTGTGTAAGCACAACTATCCAATTTCCATTATTTTGATTCCTATAGAGGAAAATTACTAACACAAAATTTCACTATTTAAATATCACAGTTAACAAATCTAATATTTGCAAGAAATCAATTGGTGAATCTCATTCTTATTTTCCATTACAATGCTAAATAGGCATATTATTGCAATATTAGGAAAACAATCTTCTATTGAAGGGATTTTAATCCTAGAACTTAAATATGCCATATGGGCAATATATATAGTTGCTATGGGAAATACCTCTATTTCCATCCAAATAATAAAGTCGGTCCATTTTTTATGTTGCATTGTTTCTTTCTCGATGTTATTTGGATGGCGATTGTACTTTTCTTCCTGTAAGAATATGACACATGGCTAAATTAGATGTATTACATTTATTCTTAACAAGGAAAATTTTAAAAAGAAAATAACGGCCATTTGTAAATACTTACAAAATTAGTAATCAAAGCCTTGAGACCTCTTTGGCCACATCGATGCGTGGCATTTATCTTTTCCAATCGTGCCTTCGTGGCCTTGTCTTGCAACATAAAATAATTAGAAAAATCATGATTATTGATAATTCTATTTATAAATTTAAATTTATTTTAAAAGGAAAATACAATACCTGGATACTCTTGTTGCCAGCCTTTCTCTGAGCATCCAACTTTTCATAATTTTTTACTAACTCTTTCCATACCTTCACGGGTATGTCGATTGGTCTCTTTCTATACCTCTCATCAGGATGAATTTTTTTTATATTTTTGGACTGGTTGCACCGAAACCTCTTACAATTCTTGTACATCTCTTTTTTCACCTTCCTCACTGACCAACCCTCCCCGAATTCTGTTTCCATATCTTGTATGACCATATTCTTGAGGTGAAGGGGAATCTTTAAAAATGGGAGATGTAAATGGTCTCTAAATATTTGAAAACATGCCTCTCTCAACCTATCCATGAATGTTGTCCCAACACTCGTTCATCTAATTTCACCAGTGAGACAGTCATACTCAATCCGTGTACCTATGTTACCAATCGTTGACGTATAGGAACCCAAACAAGAACTAGAATTTTTTGTTCTAGGTGTTGTAGCCACACTAGAAGTTTCAACACCTTGCTTGGTAGCTTTGCTTGATTTTTTTGCTATTTTTTCCTAGACCCTTTACTCGACCCAGGAGTGCATGGAGAATCAATTGATTCCTACCGAATCGTTTCATTAGCACAAGGAGTTTGAGGATTTTGTTGGGATTGTAGTTGAGTTATTTGTATCAATGTTTCAAGAGGAATATTTTTAAGTTTTTCAAATGTTTCCATTCATAAAGAGGCCAACAATGAATCTATGCTAGTAACATTTTCCTATCCAAATAAAAATTTAAAATTTTCAGTGTTTATAAAAACATTTTTTGTGCAATAAAAAATAAGAAATTAATTAAATTGGCAAACATCTCAGTAATCTACCAATCCATGTAATCCGTACCTTTCTTCCTTTATTTTTTCCTTCTCCAGTTTCCATTTTGAATACTCGAGTTCCTCACCCTAGCTAAACCTAGAAGGTTTATGTTCTCTGCTCTTGAGTGTTGAATCGCCTTCCTCAAATAAAAATATTCAACCTTCTGCTTCAATCAAAGATTAAGAAGCTTCAATCAAATATTAAGAAGGGTAAAGTTGTGATCCATACATTCATCCTCAAGCTAAAATCGTGAAGCAAATCCAACCGGAGGAGCTCTTCAAAAACCTAAGACGAATTTTGGGTTATTTTCTCTTCTAAATCTCTACCTTTGAGGTAATGTTGTTCTATTTTGGAACTTGGTTGCTCCTCTGTCCTTCATAGCAGTATATTTATCTTTTCTCTTGTGATTCGGCTATCTTGGAGCTTGCTTGGTCCTCTGCTCGTCCCATCAGTGGATTTATCTTTGCATGTTCGATTTTGAGTAAGTGGTTGACCAAATAAGAAAGAACCCATCTTGGTTTCTCTTTTTAATGAATGAATAAACGTTTGGCGCGATTTTGAGGCAGTTTCATTGGAAAAAATTAGATATGGTGCATTTTTTCTGTTTCTAAATGTAAACATCAGCCTAACCAGCAAGTTAATTCCAAGGAATGCATCCTGACATCCCATATGTTGAGCTAGATGCCCTCTATAACATCCAAAGTTGCACCCAAGATCGCGCCAGGTCAGGGCAACCTAACCATGAAAATGTAATTGTTTCAGGGTGCTTCTCCTGGGGTTATCAGTTCCTTATTTAACGTCTAGATCAGCCAATAATACGCTCTCTGTACCATCCAGACTTGTTCCCAAATCCATGCCAGGTCAGAGCAGCAGAGCCATCCTTGAAATCCAGCGTATCCATCCTTGCCCTTCTGGTTCTAGCCGTCGATGCGTACTTTGAACCCTTCCCTGCCCTATGTAAACCCTATGTAAACGGTGCTACCAATGCCTAGTCATTTTTTTTTCCCTATGTGAATCGGGCTACCAATGCCCAATGGTTTTTTCAATTGTATTATTTATCACATCTCTCTATTTTTTCAATGGTTTGGTTTTGATTAATAATCATCATTATTTAAATATTCTAAGGATTTACTATTATCCTATGATTTGTGTAGGTTAGGCAGGCTTTGAGGTGAATTTGCACGCGTGGAGGTCTGAGTATTCACACTAACACGTATTTATCTCCCTGAATGCCTCTTGAATTTATAGTTGGATTGAAGAATTAATTTTTTATGAGAAGCTAAAACTATGTATGTTTGTTATATATTTCCATATATTGTTTTGGTTTTTTCTATATATATTTTTTTGGGTTTTTTCTTAGTTTATAATTTGAAGTGTATTTGTTTTGTATTTATCAAAGTGAATTGTGGTAATGGAAAAATTGAAGTGTATTTCTATTTATGACTGTTCTAGTGGAGAATTCTATTCATGGAGACATTTTATGGTGATCTAGTTTTCAAAAAGCTTATTTTTGTAGAGTTTATTATAAATTTGCTTGGTGATGGAACGCTTTAGTGGATATTAAATTTACAATCATGTGTCATGTTTTTAGTGGTTGATTACAATGATGTGTCATGTGTCATGTTTTTTAGTGGTCACTCCACTTGGTATCCTTTATAAACTAAGCTACTATTGTTCACTCGTTTTCCATCAAAATTCATCAAATGAAATTCAAATGGTCGGTTTGATTAGTGCTCCTCTACAAGTCTCCATTTCATGCATGAATATCACTGACTCGTGACAATTATAAACAACACTCAATGGAATACTAGATAAAGTAAAGCAACATTATACTTCTCCAGATGTCTAACCAAATAAATATGTTGTACAAAATAACCACAAACAAAACCCATAAAATACAAATTTCAAGCAACTTAAGTAAAACAACATTATACTCCTCCAGATGTCTAGCTAGATAAATATGTTATATTAAAAGGCTTTAATCTCTAAAAAAGACTTTATACTCCCAACGAATGTCACCATAGTTTATGTAGGTAAACATATTCACATGTTTCCACAAACATTTCACTTCTAAATACGATTAGCAATTATATAGAATTTGTAGTAGATAGCCAAACAATCATAGTCGAAGAGATTAGCATTTTTTATTTTATTGAAATGTGATTGGGTCATTGTTGGTGATTTTAAAAAGTAAAAGGATTTCTTAAACGCTGAAAAGAGAACTATAGAAACCCCAGTGATAGTAATTTGTAGAAGGGATGTTCACTCAAGATAAAATGAAAAAATTTCAAACATATTCATATCACTAGTAGTAAATTGTCTTACAAAGAAACATATAGGTTAGGAAATTTAAAAATATCTAACATAATATTTTGTGATTTGACATTGAAAAAACACACCACATCAACTTCTTTTTATCCAACCAGAAACTAGTTAAATGATTATTTGATTTTTTTTTTTAAACATTTTAATGATAATTTTTTTTGCAAACAAATCAATAGTCAGTGCCATTTGTAGGGACTAATAATGACAAATTTTCATATTCCTTGAAAAAATGTTAAATTGTGACTTAGAATATTATTTGATCGAATATATGGATTTAAAGCTAATATGTTATTAGAAAAAAAAAATTATATTCCTTGAAAAAATGTTAAATTGTGACTTAGAGTATTATTTGATCAAATATATGGAGTTAAAACTAATATGTTATTAGAAAAAGCATGACCCCATAGAAAGTAACCTCATTGGTAACTTATTCCTTTTACTAGTTTTTTTAAGCTCATAAACTTCTATAGATTTCATAGTATATGTATTATACCCCCACTCGACATCACTCTTAATTCCAATTCCTTGGTTGTTTAGAAAAAAAAAACATATATGGTACTATAAATGATAAATATATGAAATCATATAAAAATGATATAAACATGTCATTCCAACACATTTATATTTAAAATTTCTTATGAATTTAAAGTTTAAAGGCATATTCAAAATCTGTTCTCTGGTGCGTAGTATTACTTTTCTCTATTTATCAAAATTTGGACTAAATCTTGTGTCATATTATTATATAGGAATTAAAGGAGGCAATGGAAATGGATCGAAATATTTCAAAGGATCACGTAAGACATGATGTATGAAACAAAGTACAAAGAGTTATTAAATATCATAATTTAGTGCTTTGTCGAATTTTTTTCATAAAATTTTTACATTATTCAGTTTATTATTCAATATTTTCAACAAATGATGCATGCGGTCGATTATTTAAGGTCCGAGATACAACTAATATACATGGAGGTGAAGCCTGTATTATTAAAAGACGTCACAATAGAAAGTGGGTGGAAGAGGATATGATGATTGATTCAACAGATACACCAGAAAAAGAGTGTAGTGAACATGAGGTTTGTCTTGGCGATATTACATGTGATGAGAACTTCGATACTTTTTTATGCAAAAGTTTTTTTTATTTCATGGAAATAAATAATTAATGCATGTTGTTGATTTTTTTAGGTTGCTACTTCAATTGGAGAAAATGAAAATTTGATGCAGTCTGCTAGGGAGAAACAACAAAGTGTATGTAGATGTCGACCTCCTACTGTTAAATCACGTAGAGGACAGTGGGTGGAAGAAGATATGACAATGGATTCTATAGATACAATAGAAGAACAATACACTGGACAAGAGGTTGGTAATGATTATTCTACATGGGATGAATATTTTGAGAAAATTGTTGTATGTGGATGTTATGAATGTTGTGGAAAGAAAGAATTCAAACGTGGTATTGTACAAAGACATTACATAAATGATGATCTTCAAGTGGGTACTGTGCCTCCTACAATTGATTCGGATCCAATAGGAATTGTGGTAATCCCATCCTCGTATTTTACATAAGACACATGTATAAATAATATAGTCACATTTTGAATATTTAATTTCATAAATTAATATTTTTTGTTATTAAATACCTACAAGAGATGGTTCGTGGTTTAAAGTTTCCAAGGTCAGCTACTTCTAGTTTAGAGGGTGATGAATTTCAATCAACGGATACATATAACAATTCCATTTGCACATATAACAACTCAGAAGATGAGGAAGTCATGAAAATGAGTAAGAGAACAAGAACAAATTTAAAGATGCATAAATTGCTCTAGGACAAGGGAAAGGTGGAGTACAAACCATATGAGAATGAATGTGATGGAGATGATGAGTTTCCCTTGGAGTTGAGATCAATTTACAAAGAAACATTTGATCGAGAATTATATTGTGCTTGGCGTAGTGACCAAAAACTACCTGTTGCATATGAGGTGTTTCAATTCTAGGGATAAAGCTACATGATACGCCCCTCCAATATTCATGGAGCTATTTTGGGCCTCTTTATTGTCGAAAATGTCCATTTGGGATCGAAACATATAAACAACTCACAACAAACCACTAGGCGATTAATGCCATATTATGGGCCATCATATTCAAGTGGTCAATGGAGGATGCTAGTGGAATACAAGCATAGTATGTTTGCATATGGTCTAAATTCAAATATGTATACACATCATCTGCAGATGGAAAGAGGTGACAAAGTGAATAGAGGCAATCTCTTGTATATAGATGGTTGTGCATACACACATAAAAATATTGCAATATTTATAAATAGTAGTAAGGGAAAGGACCCTACTATAAGACCAAATTGTCAGTTTGTTGAGGTTATAAATAATAAAGAGGGAGATATGGAAAGACAGGTTGAAATATTTATCATGGTTGAGGCTATTACAGACCTCACTATTGGGGATGAGTTATTGATTAACTACCCCTTTATAAAATGTACTCCTGCACGAAAGAGGAGAGAAGAGGAAGGCATCCCTAGGGATATTCCTAAGGGAAGAAAGACAAAAAATAAGAAATGAGTGTGGCTTGTTTTTTAAACTAATAATTCAAAATTTTTGTTTATGTTATGAATTCTAAATTTTGTTTATGAATGAATGAATAAAAGTATGCTCTAATGTGTGTGTGTGTGAGAGAGAGAGAGAGAGAGAGAGAGAGAGATAGAGACTATATTGATTGGTATGCTATTTTATTCTTATCACTAAAAGGATTTCAATATCTTATCAAATGGTTGTCTAATACTACATAATATTTACATTGTATGTTAGGTTGATCTTGCTGATGTTGATGCACCTACTGGCATTCAAGATCCAACTGGGCTCTTAAGATTTGGACGAGATGATCCAAACCATCCATTGAATCATACTAAGGCAAAAAGAGCAGCATTAAAGAGAGCATTACCACATGAAAAATTTGAACAATTGATGGCATTATCATATGATGATGACATGCCACCTAGCATTCCTAGTGAAGATAATGATGAAAATGAAGTGCATGAAGAAGGATTGAATGAAATGCTCACAGGTTTATTTGGGGACGAAAATAATGATGATCATATAGTTGACAATAATTATGATACAAAGAGAAATTTCCAACAACATAATGTTGATGATATAAACCTTAGTGACTCCATCAAGCAAGCAGTGAAGACGGTTGTGTTCAAATCGGGTGCAAGTGGAACATCAAAACTAAGTTTCACACTAATATTACTTGAAATCAAGTCATTGCTTGGTTGGTCTGACAAGAGTTTCACTACCCTTCTAAGGTGAGTTGAATTATCTTTGTGGAGTTGCATAGTCAATTATTGTTACTAACTTGTATATATCTATTAACTTCATTTTCATTTGTGTTTTCGCCTTTAACAATATATTCTATAGAATTGAAATATTTAATTTATTGGGTGTATGACAAACTTATAGGGCACTAAAACATAAAATATTCCCTGAAGATAATGTGTTTCCGTCAACTCACAGAGAAGCACGTCAATTATTGGTACATTTGGGGATTGAATATAACCAAATTCATGCATGTGAGAATGATTGCATTTTATACAGAGACAACTACAAAAACCATCAAGAATGTCTTGTATGCAAGCATAAGAGATATCGTACAGATCTACAAAGTGCTACAGTTCCAAATAAGGTTTTAAGGCACATGCCAATTATACCTAGACTTCAATGAATGTTTCGTTACAAGTCACTTGCACAGTTGACAGATTGGCATGTGAAGAATAGAAGTAAAGATGGATTCATGTGAATTCCAGCAGACTCCAAAGCAATGAAACACATAGAAGATAAATGGCCAAGAAAATTCAAAGATGAACCACGTAGTATCAGGTTAGGCCTTGCAATTGATGGAGTGTGCCCTTTCTCATTCCTAGGTCCAAATTACACTGTTTGGCCAGTTGGATTGATAGTATATAATATTCCCCCATGGATGAGTGTTAGAAAGGAGCACCTTATGCTCAGTCTCATTGTTCCAAGAAAATGGCAAGTGAGAAAAATGGATGTTTATCTAGCGTCGTTTATTGATGCGGTGCAATTGTTATGGAAAGGAATAACAATGTATGACATATCACGTCCTCCATCAAATAGGCCATTCATGTTTTATGGTGTACTATGTTGGACAATTCATGATTTCCCAGGACTTGGTGTATGTTCAGGTATGAAAATTATTTTACATATTCACACATGATATTTAATTTTCGGTTCAATTTGTATAGATCCATTATACTATTTTTTTCCTCTAAACATTAGTTATTGAAGTACAGGGCTTCAAACAAAGGGGGTTTACGCATGTCCAAAATGTGCAAAAAAATTTCAGGGGCGCTTCTCTAAAGATCTACACAAGTTTATTTACGCAAACAACAGGGTCTTTCTACCAACAGATCATAAGTTCAGGACTTGGCTCAAGAATCAGTTTGATGGGAAAATTGAAAGTAGAGGCCCTCCTAAGGTTATGGGTCCAGCTGATTGGCTTCAAAAGTATGAATATGCTAAACAAAAAAATCAAGAACATTTGCTTTTCTAGGATTCATCAATTGAAGAATGAGAACAAGTTATGGTTGATATGCCACAAGGAATGAATAGAAAATCCATATTTTATGATCTACCTTATTGGAAGGATCTATTGATATGCCATCTATTAGATCCTATGCACATATTGAAAAATGTCATAGATTCTATATATAGACATATATCAGACAAAGATAGAGACACTTTATCTTCAAGAAGAGACATTGCTCTTTCACGTACCAAATTTGATAGAAGACATTTGTGGCCAAATAGAGAAAATGAAACTTATGCAGAAGCTCCCTGGATTTTTAAAAAGAAAGAGCTAGATAAACTAAAAAATGTTATCGGTACAATAAGGAAACCTACTGGCTATGGCTCATCATTGAATAAAGCTTTCACAGTTGATGGACATATCACTGGATTTAAAACACATGATTTCCATTAATTTTATGAAGGTATCAACATAACTTAATTGTTATTGTTGTCATATAATTACCATCCTTTTTATGATATTTCATTTTTAAAATAATGAACTAATCTTATTTTATTTGATAATTTGATAGCATATCATGCCCTTGGCGATTAGGGGGGATTCATGCCTTACCGCTGATTTGAGGAGTGCCATAAGTCGATTGTTAGCATTTACAAGGTATGGGGCATGAAATTTTTATGTATGTATGAGAAAGTTGTAATACATTGCATTTTTTATGTCATTAGTTATTCATGTTAATTTACAAATGTTATATTAGGTGGGTTTCCTCCAAGGAGATCCATGAGAGTGAATTAAGAAGATGGAAGAACAGAATTACAGAAATTGTATGTTTATTGGAAAAGGAGCTCCCTACAAGTTTCATGGACCTTCAAGTTCATCTGTTTATACACCTAGTAGATGACATTGAAATGGCGGGTCTTGTATCAACAAGGTGGATGTTTTTCTTTGAGAGGTATATGAGAACACTAAAAAGATATGTCCAACAAAAGGCACATCCAGAGGGTTGCATGGCTGAAGGATATGTATTGAATGAAGCATTTTTCTTTCTATGTGAATTCCTTGGTAAATATTATGAAGATGGTCCACGAATATGGGATGAAGCACGTGCAGCATATATTATAGATGGAGAGAAACCTCAATCTAATGGTGTTCAAGTAGAATTTGGTGAGTAAAATCATGATCTCTGTGGTTATTTTTCCAATCATTTACTCTATAAAATTATTATTTTCCAAAAATATAATAATGGCATTTGCAATTTGAAAATGTACATGTTGACTTTCAATAGGTGTTGATGAACACATTGTGTTTGACAAGTTCGTTCTTTACCACATGGATTGTATGAATAAATGGATTAACTTGTATGAAAAGAAAAGGGAAGAAGTTTTAGAAGCAAGGAGACAATTTAAGAGATCAAACCCAAGGAATACACCACTTCCGATGGATTTGTTTGGGGAATGGGGCAAAGATTGCACATTACAATGGGTTAGTGAACAAATTCAAAATCAAATAGATGAAGAAGGAAATGATGCAAACATAACAGAAGATAAGATCAACATGTCTAGAGGATGTGAAAGAAAGGTACATTTATAAATCTCACAAAATACTTTTTAACAAAACATTGTTGACACTATTGACTATTTAATAATGCATATATAGTTGTTTTTTCTAGTTGAACTAAAACAAATGGTCTGATACAGCTGAGGAGATATCCTGCAATGTGGGCATATGGTCGACACTATCATGTGGAAAGAATAGACTTAAAAATACGCTCCTTTGAGTGTGGTATCATGGTTGATTTCAAGCAATCAAGTCGAGCAAGTTCAAAAGACAAAAATATTATTGAAGGGAATCTTCAGTATGTCGGAAAAATCCAAGAAATTATTGAGTTGGATTACCGGTCTTTCAAGTGTTGTATTTTTAAATGTAGATGGTATGAGGCATTTGAGAGGACTCGAAGACATGATACCCATAGTGGATTATTTTCTATAGATTCCTTGAGGTGCCTACCAGAATACAAGGAGACCTATGTCTAACCAATTCATTGTGAGCAGGTATTATTATCAATATAACATAACTATAATCACAAGAATCAATGGTTATATACAATATGTTAATTCAAAGTGTATTATGAATATAAATGTGCATATTAATTAAAAATTATACTAGCATGTATAATATATGATTATGGTTCACGTGCATGTGTTTTTATATGAACATATTATGGATCCAAAGTGGATATTTGTCATACATTATGATCCAAGGTTAAGACATGTATTTGATGACGTCTTGATGAATATTGAGCAAAACAATGATATCCAACCAATTCCAGATGAGAGATTAGAGAACAATGAAGAAATGACCACCCATGGTGATGTTCAAGATGAAGATGTTCAAACACAAGAAGATGAAGATAAAGATGTTCAAGCACAACATGACAACATTTTTCATGCCATTAATCAACATGATCTAGAGCTAGATGATCCAGAGCTAGATGAGAATCAAGATGGTGCAAATCAATTCGATGATATGGAGTTAGAAGAAAGTGAAGATGAAGATGATTATAATACCACTTTAGCAAGATGGTGTAGAAAGAATAATATAAGAAACTTACAGGACCACATCAATATTGATAAGAAAGCATTGGATGACATATATGCTGATAATAATGTGAATGAAGAAGTCTTCTAATTTTACAGGATTTCTAATCCATATTACTTGAATAATTATGATCTTATGTCCAAAGCTTTGAGATTGTTTTTTTATCACATGGATTTAGTAATTTTGAATTAGTTTCTTGATTTAGAACTTTTCAAAAGGTTGCTTCTTAACAACTCTACACTTAAATGTACATGGAAATCACTGTTCAAAATAGTCATTTTATTATGGGATTAGAAAATGTTATTTTTGTTTCAATTTATTTTAACCACATGTGTTCCCATTTTTTATTATGCATTGAATAATGAATTTTCAATGATTGTTTAGTTAATATTATTCACACTATTGAATAATTCTATCAACTTTATTATAGTAATTTTCCATCTTGCACTAATGAATAATGTTGACGAGGTAGACAACTTAGTTTATCATTAACATTTTTCCAATTAATGTGGTTATCTATATACAATATCTAATATTTTGTCATAAATTTACCACGTCCAACCTATCATTGAAATGTTGTCGAGGACAAGTTCCATTAAGGTCACTCAAAATGCCATTAAGGTCACTCAAATTCTATTAAGGTCACTCAAATGTTGTCGAGGACAAGTGAATGTCAACGTCAAGTACACCATACATTGCATCATCATCATCATTTACATTGTCATCATCAACAACAACATCAATGAGTGCATTATCAACAACGTCATGGTCATCATTGTCCCCATCAACAAATGCATCATCATTGATAGGGTCACTCATATGCCATTATGGTTCATCATCAGTCATCACCATTTTGATCCATGTCATGTTGTTACAATCACTCAAATGCGATTAAGGTCACTAAAATTTTGTCGACAAAAACTAAATGTCATTACAACCATTCAGGTGATATTAATATGTCTCTCACATGTCATTATGAACATTTGAGTTCCATTAGGATCAGTCTATATTGAGAAGTATTATGACATGCATCATCATCGTGGGCATTAATGTTGTCATCATAATCATCATCAATGCCATATGGTATATCAACATCATCTTGATCATTATCCTCATTTTCATCCTCATCTTCAGCATTAAGTACATCATTAACAAAATCATCGCCATCATTGCAATTATGGTCACTCATATGCCATTAGTGTTCTTAATCACTCATCGCCATTAGGATTCATGTCATGTAATTGCTAAGGTCATTTATATGTCATTACAGTCATTTTGATGTTAATAGGGTCGTTTAGATGTCATTACCGAATTTTTGGTGCCATTAGAATCAATCAGGATCCAAAAGTGCTACCACATGCATAATCATCGTTGACATGCACATCGTCATCATCATCATACAATAAATCAACATCATTGTCGTCATTGTATTCATCATCAATATAATTGCAATAATACTAAGCAAGGAACCCTACTACCTCATAGGAATGGATGATATAGTCTTATACTTATCAAATCATATCCATAAACTCCATCATAATTATCGTAATGCATCATCGTCATGTTGTTAGGGCCAATCAAATGCCATTAGGGTTTATAAAATGTGTTGCAGACTCTCAAATGCCATTAGAGCATTTTAGGTGACATTAAGGTAATTTACCCCTCATAAGGATTAATCAATATCCAAAAGTGCCATGATTATGATCATTTAGGTGCCACTATTATAAATAAAGATCCAAAAGTACTATCACATAAATCATGATCATTGACATCGACACTGACATTGATCACTGACGTTGACATTGATAAATATGATGTTATGTCAGACGTTTTCCAAACACAATTCCTAGCTCTAAACCTAGGGAAATTCCTAGTGCTATTCTAGACGTTTTTTTGGAGGCTATTTTGGGCGTTATATGGGATGCTTTTTTGGACGCTAATTGGGACGTTAATTGAGATGCTAATTATCATCCAAAATAGTGCCAACTTTTAAATTGGGACGCTAATTGGGATGCTACGTGGGACAACAATTTGGATGCTAATTGGGATGCTGATTGGGACACTAATGATTCATCCAAAATAGCGCCAACTTTTAACTTGGGACGCTAATTGGGATGCTAAATGGGATGCTAATTGGGATGCTAATTGGGATGCTAATTGGGATGCTAATTGGGACGTTACTTGGGATGATAATTAGCGTCCCAAATAGTGCCCAATTGTAAAAAGGGATGTAAATAACGGCATTAAAAGTGCCATCCCATGCAAAAGCGTCCACTTTGTCCAAAAAATGATGAAAAATACAATAAATTTGATAGTGGACGCTAAAAAGGAAGCTAAAAGATATGCATCACAGGGTTTTGTTGTAGTGGTAGCACCTAAACCCTAACCCTTACTAAAACTATATCAGCTACGGCCTAATGGCCTGTTTTACAACAAAGTCATGGCTTAAAATACTGTATAAAAATAACCTTACTAAAATCAAAACTACGGCCACAAAATCCCCAAGTTTTCAATCATGATACAATCTCTAGGGCTTCAAGGTTTTCTTAAACCACTTATCAGTCTTAACCACATGGCCTTCCAAAACAAAACAAATCACCATGTAACCATGGCCAAGTGGGTAGTATCATCATAAACACCATACAACTAGTGCAAGAGAACCTCAGGCGAGACTAAGGCTTACCAGGATGGATACAAAGCCTGGAATCCTTGAGTGGAGTCATTATGGTGTATTCCAGCACCGAGCTTTCACTTAAAAAAAACCTGCACAAGTTTAATAAAACCCTAAATGAGGAAATTTATACAATCACGAAGTGATTTAGTTTTGTAAACAATTGAATAATAGTAAGATTTATAAAGAAAATTTCCTCACCTAAAGAAACTGATCTCGACCTCCAATAGGGTAATGAGAACAGACCTTGCTACCAGAACATCTACACCAAGCAACGATGGAATATCTGTCAAGAAAACCCCAACACAAAATGTGCCAGCCTAAAAACTAAAACCATGATGAGATAGAGGTAAATCCCACACAGTAGAAATCGGGCGGTGAAGACATTTAAACCCTACACTCAACCAGAATACTTAATAGACAATAAAACCTCACTACAACAACTCAAGAGTTGTGCTAACATTCACTGCACCGGTGCTTGAAGAATAGCTCACGTAGAAGCAAGTTAACGACAACGAAGACCACTTCAAATAGAGCATGGTAATGGTGACCGAGGAATTTCACAATGAACGAAATAAAGTGGCCACGTGAACCTCCTTACATAGAAGAAAGATGACTGTCACGTCCCCGACCCTTCGACCGGCGAAGAGGATGCTACTAACACCAATCAAATGGGAAAACAGCCCCATTAACATGCATAGACATCAATGCTGAAATAAAAACAAGCTTAAACATAATACATACAAATATGCATAGTTACTCAACATTCAACGGAAGCTAACATATACATCCCAGCATTTAACATGTTCATCCTAATTCATGGAACAATAGATATAATTGCAGAGATGGAATAGTCAAGGTAACTTATCTTTTTGATGAAGAACTCGCCCCGCAACCATCTACGTCGCTGCAACGTTCCACCCAACCATAGGCCAGCATGCTCATCAATCTCTCAGCAACACTGCCACCCCCGAGCTGGGCATGATTCCTCAAGGAATAAGGGTCAATGTAGGCTTACACATAGCCAAGGTTTTCCAATCAGCCAAACCCACACAGTAGGGTTTTACCTGGTCATCAAGGAGCTGGGAAAGGCTAATGCTAAGCTGGTGGCCTCAAACACCAGTATTCTCATGCATACCCAGCCTCTAATCCCACTCTCAACAGTCCAAAGACCAACCACTGCATACCGCAGAGAAACAATCCCTTCATAGCTCTATGAAGAAGGAAAAGACAACTGGGTGAAAATCCCAAACAAGAGGTGAAACACAGCTTAAGACACAAGACAAATCAGAGTTGTTCTTGGCCCTAGCATGGCCAAAACAACTCAGCAACAACCCAAAACCAAGGTACATCAACAGCCCAAACTCACAATGAAAATGATGGCAACTTTACACAGTCCCAAAATATAGGAGAAGCCAAACTCCCAGTGCAGACAAGGGAAACTCATCCAACGGATTTGGAAATCAGCAGTCACTCAACATCCATGAACCCACAGCACACAGCTCCTCAACGCAACGTTGAAGAAAGTTACACAGACAGAAAAAAATGGGGAAAGAGAACAAACTCTCAACCTGTGCACGAAGGAAAAGACACAGTCCAAAACAGAAGAAGGAAGCACTCACAGTCTGAAATGGAAGATGAAAATTGGACTCTCAACAGCATCCAAAAATCGTGGAAGAATGACAGTAACCCAAAATGTGGGCGAAACCAACAGCAAGCTCGAATCACGGGTTAAACCAACAGCAAGGCAGAATCGTGGCTGAAAAACCACAGCCATTCACATAGATAGCAGAAATCGTGACCTTGAGGCTGCTCTTCCAGCTCGCTACATGCACCAAACCAAAGGAGAACCCCGACTGGTGCGTGAGGAAAAACAGAATGTCTCTCTATGTGAGGATCTGAATTCCCCAGACCACCATCATGAAGGTGAAGACCAGACGTGAGGAAAAATGATGAAGAATCCCAGTCTGTGCGTGAGGAGAAGGGAGCGACCGTCCCTACGTGAGGGTGAACAGGCCATGGAGAGAATGGAGAGTGATCTTTTCTTCTACCCCATGCGAGTGAAGAGGAGAGTCTACTGGTGGAGTGGGAACGTGGGCAAGGACTGACAGTCCTGCCACACCCACCACTACTCAGCAATAACTACCCCCAACTACTCAACAAGACATTAAAGAGGTTGGATGAGACAAGGGAAGATGACACAAGGCTTTCCCCCCCATAGACCAAGGTTTGGCATCCCCCACACCCTTATCCTTTGGAATCATGCCCTTTTCATTTTAACGTTGCACTACCATAGCTGGTTGTGGGTTTATTTTATTTGATGTGCATATTTACATGATGCCAAACTATAATGTGCTGGATAGCACGATATACCATCGGCAACTATCCCCGCTGCTGAAACATACACAACCAAATCAATGGTGGGGCTTTTTCCTTTAGCTCCTCACCACGATTAATTACAATATATACATCATGTAAACGGGGTCAAAATCGAGGTGTTACAATGACTTTTGACAAGGAGGCTCACACACAATTGAATGACAGTCAGGCCATGCGGGCATGAGCCTACAACTCATCCACTCCACAGTAGAGACAAGACAAAATGGGACTTTTTATGGTTTGGTACAGTTTTATATTGCAGCTTAAGGTCAACAAAACCTAATCATCGAGCTTCAACCATGTGGCATACAAATTATTTGAGAAATGTGGGTTTGTAATATAGTTCGAAATATCCTTGGAGTAGCCTGCATAAAATAGCATTTTTATAACAAAACTATGGTTAAAAAGCCCTTGTCTTAACTCCCAATATCATGACTTTATAAATGTGCATTTTCGTAACCCTAAAGAATCATATAGGAAGGTAATAGTTACTTACACTAAGGTTTACATCATGTTCTACAATATTAGAAATGGGTAAAAACTTACATGAAGAATTATTCAACCTTATATTGCATAATAAACAAAAATTTAGGAGAAACCTTAGCATTGTAAAAGACCTTGAAAAAGGCTCAACCTTTTTATGTTTGTGTGCTTGTAAACCTAAGGTGATGTTTAGCTTGATTTTTGTTAATCTAGGTATTAAGCTTAGATCTATATATTACCTAGTGAGAAAAAGATCATATAAATGGTAAGTTGGTTAGATTTGTATTGTAGAAAGTAATATTTTACTTCTTTACCCAAATAGAAGTAACGCTATTGTTTTATAATATAAAAATTGTATTATTACTTCTCCATTTGGTAAGTACTAGAACAGTTAGAAGAACTATCTTATGCACTAGGTTTTATTTCTATATGTGAAAAACAGTCAATGTACTTTACGACTATACCTAGATCATAGGTTATCCTAAGTTTATTTTACTTGTTATTTTTGGAAAACAAATACTCTTGAGTTTACCTCAGCATCAAGTAAACAAACAAAGGATTCTGCTATACATTTACATTTCACTCGAGTTACATACAGGAGCTAAATTGAGAATAGATTGATGAAAGTTAAATGAACAAGTTATAGTTATAGCGAAATAGAAGAGTAACTGGACTAGGTTTAGTTTAATAAAAACACTTATGTTTACTAGAAACTATTTAGAACATAAATATACAAATAAATGATACCTCATTCTTTGATCCAAATATGAAAAATATATAATTTTACTAGCATTATATTTTATGCTAGTTGAGATAATAATCTCGATCTGGAAACTAGTGACAAAATGTTTTACCTGTAAATGACATGTCAAAGAAGCATCACTTCACTGCATTAGCTAAACAACTAAGTAAGACTCGACCTCAACTGAAGTTCCTTCCTACTTTCATAAAACAGTAAAACAAACTTAGCACTAGCAATTAAATAGATGTTTCAATTCCTGTTATTCCAAATCATAACCTACTAATTCAAAATCCTTAACAATGATTTATGAAAACAAACAATAAGTATGCAGAATTAGAGATTAACAAAAGAATGAGTTTTAGTTTAAAACTGTTTAAGGTAACCATTAACAATTAGTTGTTCCTAAGTAGTGACAACTGCAAACATTTTATGTTATATGAAAAATTTTAAATTTTTACAAATTTTTGGAGTATTACAACTGAGGTGGCCATTCTTCCAACTTGAATTGTCCCATTGTTGAGGTGTTTGATATGAAGGATAATAGAGTGGGGGTTGTGTTGGAAAGTTTTGATGCATTGGTTGGTCTCTATATTTCCAAGGAGGCCTCCTAGATGTTTCACCTACATCCCCACTCTTATAGATGGCTTGCAACCAAGGAAAGGATGGGAAGTTATCTATTGGATGCTCTTCTGTACAGATGTGACATACGGAGATGTTATTCAATGGGAATTCCCTTTGGGGATGTTTGGTCCTACATTTTGGACAAAAAATGCTCATTGTTGCTCGTTCTTCATCCTTCCTTTTCTTAGCTCATAAAGAATCTAGTTGAGAACCCATGGATCCTAAGATATCTATTTTGAAATTCTCCACTAGGTTTCCTAAATCTATCCTTGTAACTCCACCTGAACTAGGAATGTTTCTTCTTACATTTCTACTATAAGGCTCTCGAAAGTTTTTCCCAACTTTCCCCCTACTTCTAGAATAATTTTTACACATCTCACTTATTTGTGCAAAATTTTTATGAGAAATATTACCGGATTCCATGAGATTAAGACTTCCTATGAAGTCCTCAGAGATCCCTTTAAGGAAAAGTGTATGTACTGCATCTTCTCGAAGGTCACTATATTTTGATTTATGTAGTGTATAAACAAACCTTTCGAGATAATCCTCTAGGATTTCATCTTCAATTTGTTGTATCTTGAATATATCATGTTGAGAGTCCTTAGGTTTGTAATACTCTTGATATTTTCACAAAAATTAGGTTTAATATCATCCCAAGTCTTGATAGTGGATTCGCCTAATCCCATGAACCATCTCAATGCAGAATCTTTTAGTGTAGCGAGAAAGAGTTTTAGTGTGTGAGCATCTTGTAGATAATTATAGCTCCTACAAAGGATATCGAGCTTGAACAAAAATGTGTTCGGGTCCTCATTACTTTTTCCATAGAAAGTGAGTAAGGAGGAAGGAGGGATGTTTTTTATAGTTACATCATGTATAGTGTCTAAAATAGGAAACCCAAAGGTAGCCTCAGTTCGATTTTCCCATTCTCCTTCATCATTTCTAACTTTATCATGATCTTCATTTTCTCCCCGTCTCTCCATATAGGATGGGTTTTTAACGTAAATATACCTAGGAGGCTCCTTTCAAGTTGATAATGGGGCGTCCCAACATTCTTTTTCGAGAGAGATCTTCCTCTAATCAACCGTGTTTTTATTGAATCCTAGAGGGAGAGTAGGTTCTACTGTGGATGTTTCAATTTGTGAGATAGCTGGAGCTACGGACTTTCCAAAGAGAGCTTTTACCTGGTCAAGATCAACAAGCTCAACGAAATTTAGATCTCCTACTAGTGAAAAAGTTGTATTATTTGGATTCAATAGTAGTGGAGAGTTAGAGGTTCCTAGTGGTTGATCCTCTTGAAATTCCTTAGAATGAGGTCCTTAGGACCTCCTTCCAAGGTTCCTTCTCCTTCTATGGCTTCCCCAGCAAGATCTCCCAAGAGAGTCTCCTTAGGTTTCAGGGTAGAACTACTTCCTCCATGTGTCTTTCGATACCTTTATGCTAAGTTAGTGGTTGGGGTATTACGTCCCCTGTAAAAGTTAGTAGGAATTTCAATAATTTTTCCTATCTTAACAAATCTACCCTGAGGATCTCTAAGTCTTCTCATGAAAATATTTAAACTAAAGAAAAACCTATGCTACTACTATTGTTGGATTTGGGGGAACCTGTTATAACAGATGCGCGGGTTCTTACCTCTCGTCTTACCACTCCCCTGCCACCAGCCTATTACTAAACTTCATAAAGAATTCTATCTATTCTACCTTACAGAACAACTCCCTGAGAATGACACCAAAATGTTGGGTGTTATATCATCTAGATTAATTCACCTAATATTTAATTATCGACCGGGGTTGGTAGTATTAGAGTTGACACAAAATATATGTGAAGGTAGAGGGATTCCTATGGTGTCGTTGAGATATGTTAACAAACAAAAGATCGAAATATATTTCAAAATGAAAAACCGAGTCAAACTCCTAATAATTCAACTATTAAAGTAATTGAACCGGAACAGAATACTAAACCAAATGATTGATAATTTATTTTATAAGCAAATAACTTTATACTGAAAAGGATGCTATCAACAATTAACTTTTCAAGTGAAATACTAGGATGCAAGGAAGACCTAGTTTATAAGTGAATAGAAAAAATAATAAAGGAAACAAGTAGATAACTTAATAAATAAAACTCAATAAAAAGAAACAAGTAGAAAAATTAATAAAGAAAACTTAATAAGAGAAACAAGTAGAAAACTTAATAGGAATAACTTTGAATTCCATCCTACAATTCTTTTTCGGTAATCACACAGTTAAAAAGGAACAATCTACAAAGTACTAGTATATTTTCCTAAGGATAACACATCTAATACTAAGTTTTACATGAAAATGGATAAATCAATCCAAAGGCATGATCACAAAACAATACAACAATAAAAGGAATCAGAAACAAACTCAAGAAACAAAACACAACATAGCTCAAAACATGTTCAAAGTGAAAAGAGGTAGGGATAAGGATAAAACTTTAATAAATAATCTAAAACAATCTAACTTTTAGCCTTAATGTTAAATAGGACTGCCATCTAACTATTACAATCAAAGCATACTTGAAATACTAAAGAAACGGAGCTTAAAACAAGTTCGAAACACATTAAAAACACTAAAAACAAAATGACAGATTGTATGACAGACTGAACTAGAGGTCTGAAAGGGGTGTTGTCTGAATGACAGTATGCACAACTAAAATCACATAAAATAACATAAATGATCTGATCTTCAGCTGAATTTGTGCACATGTAAATACAATGTAGAGAGGCAGTAAATAAACCTACTTAATAATCAAGTTTGACAGCGAAACAATCTTAAACTAATTCATAAAAAAAAATCATTGCGTATTAAGAAACAAACTGAAATTTAAATTGAAGGAACTTATAATAGAAATCAAATAAATAAAATTGAATCTATTCGGACTTGATAAAAGAAATCTATTCTATCTACTTGCCAATAAAATTGAACAGTAAAGCTGGAAATGAAATGAATGAAAGCAAATTGAAAGAAAACTATGCGTGCAACTAGCTATTTAACTTTGGAAATAAAATGCATTACATGAAGCAAATGAAATGAACGTTTACAGTAATTTAATAATAGAAAAAAACTAGAAATTTAAACTAACTACAAAAGAAAAGGTAATGAAACTACACAAGAAAAGAAACCTTTGGTTGATGAGGGGCCCTCTGAGCAATCAGGGGTGATTCCTGGCTAACGCTACTCGAATGCAATCATAAACAACAGAACATACAAATTCTATTAAAAAATATGGAACAAAATTACATTGTTCTTAAGACTGACGAATCACATGCATAAACTAGTTAAACTGCTAGCTAACTGAGCTCTCACGTAGAGGCTGATATATATATTTTTTACAGAGGTGAGCAAGTCGACCCTTTAGTGGTCGACTTCTCTCTAAATTTAGTCAAGCATTATGACCTTTAACTGATCAAACACCAACACACAATTTTCTCCTTCTCCTTCGCGCATCGGTTCTCTTCAGCCTGTGATGTGGCGTACAGGATTCGTCTTTAGCGTGGCTGGTGGAGTTGTAGGAGGAAAAGGAGAGCACACTGGCAAGTCTTCTAGAACGATAATTGTGCTATCATCCAAACACATGGAATGGTGGTGTGGTGTCAAGCAAAGGAAACGTGATGGTGATTCTTCTATAATGAGAGCTTCTCCATCACCCGCATGCATGGACAGTAAACAGTTGCAAGTCATTCCAATGTTTTAATGCATGAATCTGTTATCAACAGTGCATAGTCTGGTTAGCGATCTGGATGGTAAGCTGGACAATGAGTTGGATATGCTCTACACATATCTAGTTGAATGCATGTATGTTTGTTAACTTGTCCAAATCCTATATAACCTACACAAAAATATACACATAAATTAATATATCAAACGCGCTTCAAACAATGTCAATTTTAATCAATAAAATCCTAAAATGATAATAATAAACATATTTTACATAAACCTTAAATTCATTCATACCTGGGGTTGAATAGTGAGCTGCGTGAAAAAAAATATGCAAAAAGATGAAAAAACATATGTTTAAATGCGTAATTTAACTGCCAAAAATGATAACAAATCTTGGATCAATAGTGGTAAACCTAGGTGTGAATCCTTAGGACTAAAGGTTTGAACCCTTGACCTCTCGACTGAAGTAGTGTGTGCATGTCCTACTAATTAAATTACCCCTTGGGGCTAAATCATAAAATAAGTATTAGGTGTGACTTCGCAGGACTCAAGGTTTGAACACCTAACCTTCCCACCGAAATACTGTGTGCTCTTCTTACCAATCAAACTAACCCTTGGGGATAAATCATAAAATAAGTAGTTGTTCTCTTCACCACCAAATCTTTATTTTATGATTCATCCCCAAGGGTTAGCTTGATTGGTAATAAGTGCAAACACTATTTCCGTGGGGAGGTCATGTGTTCAAACCTTCATTCATATGGATTCGCGCCTAATATTTAAGTTATGATTTATCCCCAAGGGTTAGTTTAACTGGTAAGACGTGAAAACACTACTTCAGTGGGGAGGTCATGCATTCTAACCTTTTATTGATCCCTTTTGTATAGCCAGATGGATTTGGATGGTAAGATGTGTTGAAATACAATTTCATGTGCAACTCTTGAAACAAACTCTATAAGAACTTGGCGGTCAATTTTGAATCATGATATATCACAACTACTTTTTGTACACTATGCAACATCAATAGTTCTCAGATGAATATCGAGCTATGTCACATTCCCAATGAGTAGTCTATTCTATATTGGGATGAAAGTGGTTATTTTTATCATATGATTGACTACTACCGATATCAATTTATTATCCTTAGAAGCACTTGGTAACTATTAATGAAATCTAGAGTCATTATCAAGTCATTATTTCCTCTCACTTCAAAGACGGTATATTTAGGGATTCAATTTTCCAACTAGAAGTTGATGTTATATTTTTACATGCTTCTATTCCAAGCATTGGGTTACATAGGGATGCCATGTGCTTCATGAAATACCAATATTCCCATATCCTTGTTGTCTAGTACATAAAATCCATTCGTCCATTAAAGAACCCCATCTTCAACTACACGATAATCATAATAATTTCCAACCTTTGTTTATGTCAAATCCTTCCTCCTTAAAAATGCTTGAAATACTTCTTAGTACCACTTAACTTCCTTGGATCACATCTTGATTAATACACTTAAGTCAATTGAGATTAGAATATTACACCTATATTTCTTCTTTGGGTTAGAGAATTGGGTACTAGATTCTCCTTTACTTTTATGTGTAGTAGGTCATAGTCATAGTTTCCTATAAATTCCACCCAATGCCACTTCCTAGTGTTCAATTGAGGTTGAGTCTGTAAGTATTTTAATCTTTTCATGATCTATATACAATTGAGATTTCAGTTGATTAAGTAGTGTCGTTTTTCCTTTAGGAAATGTACTATTGAAAGGAGAGATAGATTTGAGTTGGTGTTGTGCCTCTGCTCAACAGCCTTTAAAAAACATATTTCATCAAACAAAATCCTATTTTGTTTGATGAAATGTTAAGGTTTTTAAGGGATAAATTAAATTAATCTCCAGCTACTGAAACGATGGTTTTTCTTGGGCTACTGATTCACTGAAATTTCATATTCCAACTATCCTTTGAAAAATCATATTGGATTAATGAAAAACTACTTGAAAGCTAGTGTTTTGATGGGTTTATACTAAGCAAGTCAAAGCATGAGTCTTCATGATCATTATTTGTCATCCTGGGCTTGTATATTATCCAAAGCATTAGAAATTTATTTCATTGGTTACGTTGCCATGATTATTTATAGGGTCTTATCATTATGGTTTCCATGTACAGTCCAAGGTATGGTTATCAAAGAGCAGATTCTTGTTACTCCGATGAAGCCCAAACATACGTCTTGCGTGCCATATCCTAAGCTGCAGACCATCATTTATATTGATATTAATTTACATATGGTGATATTTAAAGGTTCAGTTTTAAATTGCATTGTTTATGGTTCTTCGCCACCTTTAAATGAATGGGCCGAATATATGATAAGATATGCATGTATTATGGTTTCGTCAAGATTGATTTATGTCACAGCTTATATCCCGGTTCACCTGTCGCGAATCCACCACGCTATCATCACACTGGTACTTGAACTGTCCATCACATTAAGTCTCGGTACGTAACCTCTATCGTGGCTGCTTGGCAATAGACCACCTGTGCTACTTGCAGCGAAGAGTCTCCCATCATTTAAGTCAGGCTAAATTATGGTAATATCAGCCATCTAGGGCCTTCGACCGTCATTTGGTTATCAATCGATTACCACTCCGAGCGCCAATGCTTTCGTTCATGCCAGACTTGCGAGGGTATAACCTGCGGCTATGTATGGCCGATTCTGTTCATCACCTGGTGTTCCTTAGCCTTCATCCCGAGTGCTCACGACCTGGTCTTCTGTCGTTGGCTGAGTTGTGGTACCTATTCTGTGTGAGGTTACGCATTCGTTATCAAACAGTGATGGCTCCTGTCATAAGGGTTGAACCCTATGAGATGACTCTGTTAAGCTCAAACCCTGAGCTCGCAGAAAAAGTCAGGAATGTGGGGTGGATTCCGTTCTTTGAGAAGTTTTCCGACTCGAACCCTAAAGTTACTAGAGTCTTTGCCCTATCCTTGGTTAATTACCAAGCAGAGGTTGGTGATCTTTGCTTCCAGGTTGATGAAAGATCCATAGCAGCCGCAACAGGTTTGTCTCTGACTGGTCAGAGGTGGTTCAAATACCAGCGGATGGATATAACAGAATGGAGACGATTGTTAAAGAATCTGGTTCAGGAAGTTTTTTTTCAAACAGGGGTGGCACATAAGTATTTCCTGAAAGAATGGCGTCCCGTCCTTGATTTGATTCATAGATATCTTACATGCGAAGGACGTTTATCGTTGGCATACGTATATCATCTTCATCTGATGGCTGTTTTTATAGGGTTTCCTCTTAATTTTCCTTACTACCTTCTGCACAGTTTATTTAACATGTCAAATGCCATAAAAAAGGGGCCTAAACGTGTCAGCCATAGTCTTTTTCATCATGGTCTGGTTCGTATGTTGATTGATAACGAGCTGTTGAAGTCGGGTCGCTCATGGGAGCAGTTTGTAGAGTCAAATGGTTTTTCATCCTTTTGTCATTGCATGTTTGACAGTCCTAATGACTGTAGCAAGCATAGAGATTCAGGTTCGGCTCCGTTCTTTTCTCCGCTCAAATCTCTGTCAAACCCTAGCTGTAAGGGTTCCGAACCCTGTAAAGAGCCCATGAGTAATCCAGTGAACAGTTCTCATACCCCTATAGGTCCTAGGTGTATGAAGAAGATTTCATCTCTGTCACCTGTTACTCCACCCAATAGTACTGATAAAATTGGTAATCGTCGTGGAAACCGACCCAAGTCCAAGCTGGTTGGCAGGCTAACCAGGAGTATGGCGAAGGCTAAAATCGTCAAAACCCCTGTGGTTAATAAGGTTCCGGTGGAAACGGTTGTGATTGATGATGAAGAAACAAATGCTCCTTCACCTGTTAATGATGATGTGGTTCCTCCTGAGTTCGTTTCTGATTTAGCTGGTGAAAGTCACCCTGTGACTGATAAAGATATGCCCGAAAATCCTTCTTTGCTTGTGGATGTTCAGTCTGTCGAGCCGCAATTTGATGATACCCTTGATCATGTCAATCCTCCAGCAGTGGATAAAGAAGTGCAGGGAGTTTTAGTTGATCATATGACTGATTCTATATTACAAGAAAAACCTGTTAAAACAACCCCAACGATTCTTCGTGGAACTGGGGAAACCATTCATCCTCTGTTCATTAGTTGTCTTTTAGACAAATTTCGTAGAATGGAAGATAGGATGAATGAAATAGCAGCGAACCGTGATTTAATGAAATCTGACAATGTGGTGTTACAGAAGAAAGTAGAGGTGAGTGATCAACAGATTGTTCGCTTAAGGAATCATAAAAATAAGTTGATAAGGCGAGTTCTCAAACTGCTAGATGAAAACGAAAAGAGTGAAGAAAAGGTGCGCGAGCTCAATGCCCAAATAGCACTCATGCAGTTCATAGATCCACCTCCGAGTCCGTCTAGTGGCGTTAATATTCAAGTTTTTCATGCACCAGTTAAATTGTGACTATGCTCGATTTCTTTGTTGTCGGTTTTTAATTTTCAATTTTGATGATCAGGTATTTATTTAGTTTATTTCTTGTTTATCATTTATTATTTATTAATTTGATTAGTGTTATGTTAATTTTATTGTTTGATTTATCGCAGGTTGTTGTTTGTGCTCGGATTTTGTCAACTGTCTATTTTTGCATGATCTCACATCAATCGGAAAAGACCGCATAACAAGCTTTTCAGGTGTTGTTTATTGCTGGAATCTTCGATTTTCATGGATCGAATTGTTATCGTTTCATAGTGCTTTACCTGTATTGAAAAATGACATGTTACACTTGTCATTTTTCAATGGACAATTAGTTTAATTCGATCTAGGTTATCTCGAGCTTTTAGGGATTTTTATTTTTGTAAAACATGTATAAAAGGGTTGAAAATTGAAGGGAATAGGGTCGATAGTGAATGGAAGGGAAAAGGACAAGACTGGGTTTGATTTTGTTGTGACTCTGGACAGCTATCCGTCTGCAGCCCCAATCTTTTGAACTGGTGATACTGTTATATATGTTTACTGTTTGAATACTTTGCATATGTTCTTGGTATCTATTAGTCCTGTTATTTCCTTTTCATACTTTATTATGTTTGTTAAAATTCTCTGTAGAAGTTTACAAACATACATTTCTCATGTAATTATCGATTTTCATGCTTTCAATTTTGCTAATATATCATGTTATGTAATTGGCAATCGACATTGTTGCTTATATGATTTGTAATTGATTACTGTATGGGCCTGGTTAATGTTTATCTTATTTAAATATTACCTATGTGTATCCATGTGGTAATTCTATTAGCATTAATTGATCTCATGGTTTATTTCTCTTACTGCTCCTGATCAGGATATTAGGATTATATATTGTTTATTTTCTACTGATTATATTTTTTTGAAAAAACCTATTCGTATCAGATTCTTTCTCTATGAATTACATTCAGTTTATCCCTTTTCTAAATGATTGTACAAGATGTATATAGCAGGTTTGTGTAAAATATTAACTATGTTTATATTTTATCTTTTCAGCTTTTGTATCTTGTATTTATAATTCATTGATTTAAGTTGATTAAATCTGATAATCTAACATCCTGTAGCATATAACCTGAATTAACTTTTGTAAATAATAAAGATAGGTTTCACTGACAATCAGTAGCATTAGTTTTAACCATTAGACTGTTAGTGTTCCAAGCCAACAGAGCCTTTAAACCTGTCGGGAACGGCTACCCCAAACAACTTGGAGCCTGCCCTAAGGATCCCAGTCTGGGTCATATCCCTCGTTGCGGGCTTCGTCAAATACGCCCGTCAACAGTTGCGTACTATTATTCATAAAATTCAATTTTACTGAATCATATATAACTACTCTCGACCCTTCCCACATGAGTACTCCTCCTATTGCCTCTGTGTATTGTGCACACAAGGAAGTCTTTATTAAATTAGGGAATATCGATGTTGATGAAGACATGAGGACTAGATTTTGATATTTTTGAAATCTCTCTTTGTGAAGGATTGTCTAAATTAATTTAACTCCCTTACCCTACAACTTTGACAAAGGGATTGAAATCCTTGAGAAACCTTTCATAAACCTTCGATAGTAGTTGACCAATCCTATAAAACCTACCATGTTAGATATACTCTTTTGGGTTGGCTAACTATGTATGGCTTCTATATTCTTTTAAAACACCTTTAATTCTTCTTCAAATATCATGTCCATAATATATTTCAGTTTGTTCTTTTGGAATTCACACTTAGCTCAGCATACAACTAATGCTATTGCAACTTCTACAACACTAACCGAAGATGTTTCCCCTCATTCTTAGAATAGAAGAAGATAATAAAAAAAACTTGTCAACATACATTCAAAATAAAACATTTATCTCATGAAACTTTTGGGGGAATTCTTAATCAAGAACAAAAAATCATGATGCCCATATTGAACCACGAAAACGATCTTTTGCATGTTGGATTGACTCTAATTTAGTGACATGTAGTTTTTTTTTTTAATCAGTAAGAGAGAGACATTCCTTCAATTGCATATTGAGAAAACATAGATACATATTCGTGGCTAACTCCAGAAGCATGGAGTCAGGAAGTGGCCATGGAACCACCTAAGAGAGGTGTGCAAAAGGGCCCAAATAGAGATTCTAACCACAAATACAACTGCCCAACCTTTATACATTCACAGCTTCATACAACTTCAGAATTTGAAGAAAAAAGAGGGGCTTTGAGAGATCATCAAAAAACAAAACCAACAAATCTAGGAACAGTTTCTAGAATTTCCTGGAGGATTCTACCTCATCTTCAATGGCCTTGCTAGTGTTGGATTCCTTGGTATCCTTATTGGCACTCTGGAAGGGAGGCTCATTGAGCTGCATGATATTTATCGTGTGGTTCAGACCTCACTATGCATCCTCCTTGAAGGTGTTGACCGTGAGGTTCACATAGCCCCCAAAGCTCTCATGCTCGCTCATTGACTTGGCCAAAATGAATTTCAGCCTTCTATAATTTGAGATGGTAACTTCAGGCCCAAGTCTGAGCTTAAATTCACCATAAATATCATTCTCCATGGCCCTGATGGAGTTGTGAATGTGTTCAGGATCTTACTCCTAGAATAAAGCCTCCGAATCTACCTCTTTCTCTCCTTTTCTAGTCGAAGTAATCATCGAGGAGGAGGGTGAATGCCCGATAAGGTTGATGTTGTCCAAGGCATTCCCCAGGAAGTAATCCCAAGTCTCATGGTGAGGAAAAGCACTACATCCTATGAAACGAAAATTTGACAACCAGACTCTATTGCAATGAATGCTTTGCAAAAGAATTCCCGCAATGGAACTTTTACAGCAAATCCTCTACGCATTAGTGTTGATGGATTAGAGCTCCAGGTCACACCCTTTATAGCCAATGCCCTATCTATGAAGAGTCCACTGGTTTCCAAGCCAGGTGCAATGCTTCATGTCATAAAGATCATACCGAGTTGACTGGTGCAGAGAGTGAGTGATGTAAACCATGGAAAATTTGTCGCGAATCAGCTGAGCAACGAGGAGAGGATCTTTTAGCTCACTCTAAGGATGTTGAGCATTAGTATCCGAAATAGCTGATAGGTGCAAATATAGTGTGATGGACATCATGATGGAGATATCAGTTGAGCAATGTGGGAAAATATTGTTGATGCAGCCACAGGACACAACCCTATCTTTAAGCATGGAGGTGGATAGGGGATTGACTTCCACCTGCTGCAGTACGTTCCCACTCCCCTTCATGCCAACCAACCTCACTCCCATGTGCACCCGCATCCGGGATGTGCTGGTATTGTATAGAAATATGATACCATTTTTCCTTGTCATCATGTTCGATGTTGTCATCCCAGCAAGAGCGGTGTATTGCAAAGTTCTTGGTGGCTCCCTTATTAGCAATGGAGTCCGCTAACTTATTGTATTTTCTTCTAACTTGATGGAAAATGATCGTAGGGTTATCCATGATAATTATGCTTACATTTTTTAGTTTTATTTCCAGCCTCCAATTGTTTGCCACCTTGCTACCAGTTGACCCTGCTTGAAGTCTTATGGCTATATTGGTGATGAGAAGAGAGTACCCTTCCAGTATGAGTGGGGTCGAATTCTTTTTGATAGCCCAAATGAGGCACACCAATAATCCTTCAAGATCAACAACATTGTTAGTGGATATGCCAATAGATCCCCAGAAGACTCCTTGAATTTCTCCTTCATTGTTTCTAATGGCACCTCCAAAACTAGCAGGGCCCGGATTTCCTTTGGAGGCTCCATTGAAGTTGAGCTTCTAAGTGCCGAGGTGGGGGGGGGGATCCAATGGATGGGAGAGTTCACATTGATTTTCTTAGTGTTGGAAGGGCCAATGTAGCCAGGGATGGCAGTTATTCCCCAATATTGCAGGATTTGCATTTCACTTCTATTGGTATTAAGATCCTTGTCTTTCCAAGCTGAGAGCTTTAGTGTTTCAATTACATGTTTCTTTAGGATTTCCTAGACATCCTCTTATTTTCTGCTCCAGTTGATGAAGATTTCGTTGTTCCTTTTTATCCATATTTCACAAACCACAAATCCTAGGAAGACCTCCCAGATTCTATTGAGGTGTGTGTTTTTGAAGGGTTGACGAGGCCAGTTTACTATGGATAGATCTGGGTGTCCTTTGACTCTGGATAAATTTCTAAATGTTCTTTCTCCTTCTTTCCATATTTTGTCATCAAACTTGCACTCTTTAAGGAGGTGGTCAATGGTTTCCCCATTATCTTTACATAAGTAGCACTAAGAAGGTCCAATGCTTCCTATTGTTTGTCGATTCTCCCAAGTTAGGATACGCCTGCGAAGAAGGAGACATATGAAAGTGGAGATTTTGGGCCAAAGATTGGATTTCAAAATCTCTTTCCATATGTTGTCTTTTTCATCGTTGGTTGAATTGGAGAGAATAGTTGTTTCTTCTTTGATGTTGAATGTGTCAAACTGTGAGAAACCCCATATTATTTTGTCCTTATCATGGTTGATTCTTATTTTTTTGGTTTAGAGATCATCCCAGAATCTTTGTAAGTCTTCATAGGGGTTGATGGCATGCTACCAATCGTAGCATTTCCATTTCCTACAATTATCACCCATGGTGTTCTCTTGCCACATATCACTTACTTTGGAGGCATGTGTGAGTGTCAGTTGTTTCTAAAGTATGTGGAGGTTGTGGTCTTCTCGTAGTGGACGTTGTTGGTTCCATGAGTCCTGAAAGAAGTCCATTGTTTTTCCATTTCACACCTCCCAAAAGCTATGATTTTGAATTAAGCTCTTATTGGCATGTGCAAAGTTCCAAATTTGAGAGCCTTTGACATTGGTATTGAATCTGATGAGGTCTTGTTTGAACCAGGTGGGGGCATATTTGGCGTGCCATAGGAGAGCCCAGGGTTTCAAGGTGTGTGTGATCCATCTCCACCAGATATTTACGTTGCTAATTTGATTGCTGATGGTCGGGTCTCTTAGGCTGAGGCCCCTGTCTAGATTTGGCATGCAAAGAGTATTCCAATTTATGAGCGGTCACTTCTTATGATTCTCAGAACCTCCCAAGATGAAGGTGCCCTGCATTGCTCTGAGTCTTTTTAGAATGGATTTCAGGGCATCCATAGTAGAGAAATGATACAGGGCATGGTTTGCAAGGAACATTTGAAAAGGATTAGAAAACTAGGAAGTTTAAGGTATCTTAGGGTTCAACAACTAAGTTTATGATTCAGTTTATCCAATAGATCTTTCTCAGAGACCTTTCTGGTTATGGAGTCAGTTAGTGGGGCTCCTAAATATTTAGCAGGTAGAGATCCTTAGGTGAATTCCAGAATATGGAAGATGTTGCGCTTTGTAATCTGGAAGGTATTGAAGAAGTAAATATGGGATTTCTCTTTGTTGATGTCAAGCCCACTAGCCAGGAGGAAGGTATTGAGGCTGGTTTTGAAGGATTTGGATTCGTGTACCGAGGAGTGCCCCATGAGCATGTTGTCATCCATGAACTGTTGATGTGTTTGTGGTTCTAATCCCAGATGAGGTGAAAGGCCTTTAAGATTTTGGTTCTGGACTTTGGCTTTGAGAAGGCGTCCCAAGCCTTCCATCATGAGGATAAAGAGAAAGGGAGAGAAGGGATCTCCTTTTCTGATGCCTTGTGAAAGTTGGAAGGTTTTGGAGGGAATTCCATTGACAAGAATGGAGAAAAAAGAGGTAGAAACGAGGGCGTAGATCCATTTAACCCACTTTTCACTAAATTTGAATGCTAATAACATATTCTTCATGGAATTCCGGTTGAGCTTATCAAAGGCCTTTGAAAGGTCAAGCTTGATGAGCATCCCAGATGTTTTGGTGGTTTTAATCGAATGAATAATCTCATTGGAAAGTATGATACCATCCAATATCTGTCTGCCCTCTACATATCCATATTGCTCCTTTGATATGAAGGTGGATAGAAGTGGATTGATCCCATTGGCTATGGTTTTAGTAATAATTTTTAAAATTACATTACATAGGGAAATAGGTCAGAACTCACCAACCGAGTCAACTCCATCTTATTTGGGGATGAGTGAGAGAAACGTTGAATTGAAATATTTCAAGATCTTCTCTGTTTTCCTGGAGTCTTCAATGATGGATAAGACTTCTTACTTGATGGTGTGCCATCATGCATGGAATAAATTAGTCATGAAGTCATTAGGGCCATGGTCTTTTTCAATTTTTAGTTGTTTGACCACCCCTTTTAGTTCCACCATCTCAATGGGTCGGAGTAAGAGTTCATTTTTCTCTTGAGTGACTATGGAGGGGATATTTTCAAGGATTTCCCTTATTTCGGCACTTTTGTTCATGTCAGGATCTTCCATTACTTTCCTAAATTGATTGGTTAGAGTGTGTTCAATTTTTTCTTGTTTTTCTACCACATAACCATTCTCAGTTTTCAGACATACAATTTTTTTGGCTTGTCGATGTTGCATAGTGGCTTTGAAGAAGAAAGACAATTTTCTTTTGCTTTCCTTTAGCCAAATATTCTTGGATTTGGTTTTCCATAGTATTTATTCTTGCAGTTCTCTGGCTTCCAAGGCTTCCTGTAAGTCGGTTTCTTCCATTTTGATGGAATCATTGTATCCCTCTTGCATGATAATTCTTTGGATGTTCTCAAGTTGAATTTCAATCTACTGCTTCACTATATGGATATTTCTTAAGTGCTCCTTGTTCCATATTTTAAATTTCTCTTTGATGTATTTCAATTTTTGTTGAAAATTGTACATGAGAGTTCCTGTAGGAGGTTGAAATTTTCTCCACCACTATTGCATTAGAGGCTGGAAGTCAGGACGTGTGAGCTAGAATTTTTCAAATATGAAGGGTCTCCTCAGATGTTCTCCTATTCTGTCCCATCCGAGACTATATGCCAATGATATGAGCCGAACGCCGGGAGAATAAGGGTCGATATGTCAGTGCCCCCCAGGAGAATTGATAATGAGATTAAGAAGCAGTCATGTCTGGAGGAAATGTGTCTATCCCCAGAGCGTTTAGTATTCCAGGTATACATGTTGTTAGCAGTATTGATGTCTATCAGGAATAGCTCATTGATCGAAGGATCAAAGGAATTATTAGTGACATTTAAGGTGTGAATTCCTCCTTTTTCTTCTTTGATATTACAGATGAGATTGGAGTCACCTCCAAGGATCCAGTGCTTTCGGCCCACCCATTGACTTAGGATCTTCAGAGAATGGATGAAGGCTTGGTTTGGTGCTAGCGAGAAGGGCCCATAAATGGTGGTCAGGATACCCCTAAGACTAGTCCCAAGGATGTGAAAATCAGAAGAAATAGTGAAGTAGGTTGCTAAAAAGTTTGAAAGGAAAATCTCCAGAGGGTTACAGATAATTCCAATGCCCCCAACAATACCCTTGGCATCGATAGCTATGGAATCACTACATTTTGAAACATTTTCCATAGTGGTTTTGAAATTTTCATCAGAGCATTTGGTTTCCTGTATGATTATAACCATGGGATTTTCCACAACAATTTTCCTTCTTAGCAATCATTTTTTATGAGGTGCACTACAGCCTCTGATTTTCCAGGATGTAAGTTTCATTGGGAAGGTTTGTAGGGTAAGGTGAAAGCTTCCTATATGGTTGGAAATTGTCCTAAAGAAACCATTTTATCCCATATATCCTTGATGCACTACTGATTACTTCTTCTTCCCCTTCTTTCACTACCCGGTTTCTTAATGGTTTCATGTATTTTGATACCAGGGTTTTCAATGCTTACCCCAAGGGTTTTGGACTTTCTAGTTTTGATGATAGCTTCCTTGAGTAAGCCTTACCTGCTATGAGGGGATGAATCCTTGTTTTGGATCTTGAAACTCCTTTTCCAACCCATCAAGATCTATCTCTCCAATGTCCATATCATCTTGATCGTCCTCCATCAAATCCATATCTTGTTCTTTCTCTGAGGGTTGTTTCTTTCCCCCTTTATCTACTTCCTTGTTAATGGTGAATATGTGTAATTCATCATTGTCTGGATTATCCTGCAATTGTTTAGATTGGAGAGAATCAAAAAAATTAGAGGATATGGGATTTTCATTTACCTCTGGGACTTGATTTCTCTTTGCTGTCCTTTTTTTCCTGGAAACCTTGGTGAAGCCATCAACATCCTTGACGCATTTTCCTTTCTACTGGTTGTTCAGATTGTTTTCTGAGAATTCTCTGAACAAGTGACTATGCTCATGGTAACGCCTGCATATGAAGGGAATTTGTTTGTAGTCTAGAAGTTGGAACCAGTCCTCATCATCCTAGCTTAGATTGATCCCTTCCGACAGGCCCTTCGTTATGTCCATGTAGACACAGATGAAAGCATAAGATGCGTATCTAATTTTTTTGGTCTGCTCTTCAATCTTTACAAATTTCTCTATTGTGTTTCCCATGGCTTCTAGTATTCTCTAATGCAAATATTCCGAGGGAAGGGAGTATAGCTTGATCCAGATCGGGACAAAAGTTAAATCATCTTTCTCCAAGATGAACCTTTCCTTCTAGGGTTTCAGAAAGAATCTAGCAGAGTTGAAGAAGTATGACCCTCCCTCAAATATTTAGTTTATGTCCTCAAGATTCAAAAAAATCATCGTGAAGAATATTTTTTCCCTAAGATGGAGGTCAAAATGCACTTGAGGTTTCTAGGTTCCATTTATCCACAACAGAAGGGATTTCTCTGAGGGCCATATTCCAATGAATTTTCCAATGAGGGTGTGATCCTTCATGTGTTGGATGTTCCCATGGAGGCCTTCTACATGGATTTGCAAAGTGGGGATTTATTTCGCTTTTGGGATGCATTTTTTTGTGTTATCTATGGGCATTGATCCTTGCCTTTGTTTTCCATCTTCTTTCCTAATGCCGCCCATTCTTGAGCTAGATTCTATTCGTTCATTTGTGTCTTTATTTTTTATGGTTTCAGCATGGGAGGGGTTTGTATCCCCTCCATTGGGTTCCCCCATGGCTCGCCCTCATTATCCAATGTGCATGGGCGTAGCTGAATCACTTTTCCAGTGTGCCCATCAAGCAGATCTGCATGTTGTAGAGTCCCTATCTATGTGTCATCAAGTGCATTGAGAACCTCTTGAGCTCCGTTCGAACAATAATAAATTTAACTTCATGATAACTAGATATTAAATTCCAACTTAAAGAACACATTTTATCCCTTGATATAATAAAATAGATCATTGATTCTAGGAAAATCACTAATTGAATATGTTCTTCCTCGTTCCTGGAATAGAAAAAGATATCATCAATGAATACCAACAAAACCTTGTTAGTATACTTTCAAAATACATTATTCATAAATATCATGAACATTATAGGGGGGTTTTTCAATACAAAACATATTACTATGAACTCGTGGTGCCCATATTGGGTCTTGAAGGAAATATTTGGTATGTCATGTTCTTAAATCCAACTTGGAAGACACCTTTTTCCCCTTGGTTTGATAAAATAGATCATCTATTGTAGATTAAGGATACTCTTTCTTAATGGTTACCTTATTCAACATTGTGTAATCAATGCACATTTGGAATATTACATCTTTCTTCTTAACAAACAATTGGGATAAGGCCCTAAGGAAAGGAACTCAAGTATATGAATTCCTTATCCAATATTATTTGCAGTGAAATCTTAATTAAAACTATATCATTAGTTCCCAATCTGTAAGGATCCTTTAAAATTGGGGTTTCTCCATGTAGAATTTCAGCATGTAGATCTAAATACTAAGCAAGATAACAATATTGTGAAAGAGATAAACAAACGAACAAATTCATACAATAAATGTTAGCTAACAAGATAACAATATTGTGAAAGAGATAAACAAGCTAACAAATTCATGCAATAAGCATTAATCGTTATAAAAACGAGAGAAGTCAATAACAAGAGAGAATGTTGTATTATATTAACCTTTGATGAATGAAGTAAAAAGTATAAATATGAAAGGCAATTCGAATAATAAATTCCCTATTACTAAGGACGATCAGAATGAGACAACATTTTTCTGCAAATTAGGGTCATTCGCTTATAAAGTAGTTCCTTTCCGTCTAAATAATACACCAACATTATTTTCAAGAATAATTGTCAAAGCATTCTAGGAATACA
Organism: Pseudotsuga menziesii; assembly: GCA_001517045.1. Classification (NCBI taxonomy): domain Eukaryota; kingdom Viridiplantae; phylum Streptophyta; class Pinopsida; order Pinales; family Pinaceae; genus Pseudotsuga; species Pseudotsuga menziesii. The sequence continues at coordinate 46,353 of LPNX010375607.1, forward strand.
TTATTAAAAATTATGATATATACAACTCTCATTGAACATTAAAAGTGCTTATTTTCAATGCCAATATGAATCCTCCTAGGTCATGTCGTATGCAAAGGAGTAAAAGTTTCACAGATCAAATTTATTCTCAACTTGAATCCTCCAGTGAATTACTTGAAGCATGTACAAATACTTTTGGGACATACAAGATACTACTGAAAATTTATTAGACATTATTATGATACTATGTACCCTTTGGAATAATTGTTAAAAGGAAACCAAGAAGTCCAATGGTCACAAGAATGTGAGGTATCATTTGAAATCTTAAAGAGAAAACTAGTCAAAGCTCCTATTCTCTAGTTCCCGAATTCGTTGGTAAAATTTCATGTCCATATCAACGCATATGGTGTAGCATTCAGTGCAATCCTTACTGAAAGTGTAGATGATCGAATGGATTAACCTAATGCATATTCTAGCATAAAGCTCAACAAATTCGGAAGAAATTATTCAACAACAAAGTGATAGGTCTTGAGCATGATATTTGCATTGCAAAAGTATAGACAATATTTATTGGTTAATCCATTCATCTTCTACACCAACCATCAAGCTCTAAAATATTTAGTTAACAAACCTATCCATCATGGTTAGATATGTCGAGCGGCTCCTTCTATTTCAAGAGTTTGAATTTGAAATAATTGTTAGACCAGGGAAGACAAATGTCAGTCTCGACCACTTATCTAGAATAGAAACATGAAAAGGACCTAATGAGATCGATGACGATCTACCTGACACCCACTTATTTTGAGTTGAAGTAGTACCAATGGAACTGGAGGACATTCGACAGTATATACAATAGGGTCGATCACTATAAGGTATGTCAAAAAAATAAAAAGGTCTTAGAAATGAAATTTTTGCCATACACTTTAATAAATTGGTTTTTATACAAGTTGGTACTAGATGAGATACTTAGAATATATGTATTAGATCAGGAGTGAAAACATATTATTGACAAATCACATAGTGTTCCCTTAAGAGGACACTTCCAGGATGAAACAACTACAAGAAAAATACTGCAATCAGGATTATGGTGGCCTACACTTCAAAAATATGATCAAACACATGTAGGTAAATGCGAAAAATGTTTGAGGATGGGATGACCATTTCCCAGGAATGAAATTCCCCTATCATCTGTCAATCTGAATCTCACTTTTGAAATTTGGGCTATAAAATTTGTCGGTCCTTTCGCAATCCTCGGGCATTAGATATAAGCATGCTACAACATCATAGCTATCAAATATGTCACTAAATTGACCAGAGCTGAACCAATACAAACATGCTCAAGTGAGGTAGCAGCTAAATTCATTTATGAAACATTGTCACAAGAGTTGGATGTCCCCTCACTTTAATAAGTGACCAAGCCACACACTTTGTCAACACTATAAAATTGATAATACATGAACTTATGATTGACCCACCAAAAGAGCACAACCTATCACCCACAATAAAATGGACCAATTGAATCATTCAATAATACCCTGACTAAAGGATGGACGAAAATCTCATAAGGTTTTATTTTCCCAACATTTATCCTATTTGAAAAAAGACCAGAATATTCTAGGAATTGTTTGTATTTTTGGCATAATGTTTCTCTCATAACTAGGAATTGGGAGATCTTTCAACCATTGGAAAGGTCTTGAAATTCTCTACAACATTTATGTTTTGATTTTTTCCTAATTCCTTACTGTTTATATGGGGCGGCCATTTTAGTAACAAAACATCTTTTAAAAGATGCTTTTTGAAAGCATCTTTTAAAAAATGTTTTTTTTACTAAAACGCCCTCCTTGGACAACTGGTAAGGAATTAGGAAAATATCAAAATAGAAAAGGTGTAGATAATTTCAAGACCTTTCCAATGGTCTAAATTTTTTCCAATTCCGAGTTACAAGTGAAACGTTATGCCCAAAATACAAAAGATTCTAGGAATATTCTTTTCACTTTTTGTTAAATAGGATACATTATAGAAGATGGTATAATGTTATGTTGGATTATTAAGAAAGACGACTAGGATGACAAAATATTTTTCATTATATGGGCATATCAGATGATGTATAAAAGGTCAATGGGACAAAGACCTTTCAAGCTAGTCTATGGACAGGAAGAAGTCATGCCCCTGCACTTCAAACAATAAACACTAGTTATAGCAAATGTGCTCGACTTAAACAATACCATAGAAAAAGAGAATAGAAACTTTGAACTAAAAAAACTTGAAGAGCATCGACGAATGACAATTCACCACTAAGAAATCCAAAAGAAACAATAGAAATCCTTGCGTGATCGACATATACAAAGGAAGGATTTTACAGTCGGTGACCTTGCACTATTATATGACAGTTGGATAAAAGGGAAACCAAAAATGTTGCACACTATGCAGTTGGTGACCTTGTACTATTATATGATAGTTCGATAAAAGGGAAACCCGAAAATTTGCACACTACTTGGATGGGCCCGAACATTATTGAAGAGTTGAACAGTAATGGGTCGGTTCAACTAAAGATTCTATAGGGATGGGTTTTCTCCAAACTTGTCAATGGCATTCGAATAAAATGATACAAATTCTAGAATGGATGCAACACCGAATGATAGTCGTATAGCTATTTCTTCAAATATCACACCCCCGTGTTTGCGTACGACTCATGTTTAATTGTAAATAAGTTGTTAATTTTGAAGAAAAAATGGTTAAATAATGACTTCTACCACTATAAAAACAAACTCTTAAAAATGGTTGATGGAAAGAGATTTTAATGCAATGACAATAGAATGGGGAGCAGAGAACAAGTTATTTAAATGTATGTAGATCTCCCATCAAACTTCACCCAGGCCTCACCAATGAGAAGTACTGACCAGTCAGCCTATAACTGACCAATTGAAACATCAACGAACAACCTGAACGACAAAGAAGACTGTAGCACAACCCTATGATCAACCACGCTAATGAATCCATCAATACCATTCAAAAAATATTGATCGAGAGACACTTTTCACATGTGAGATAATTGGAAACCGTAAAAATCGTAGTTAACGCATTCATCTACACATTGGAATCGATTGTTAAGTAGTTCATCTATAAATACGGACCTCGAGCAATATTGGCAACACTCATGTCATGAAATTAAGCAAGTTCATTTGGATCTATCCCCATCAAAATATACTACTCAGTCTCATACACTTTAATCCCTACACACCATGACTCCAAAGAGAGGCACTACTACAACCATATCAATGAAAGTAGCTAAAAAAAAATGGCATGACCCATAAAATATCTCAATGTTTCTATTGGGAGCCCAACTTATAAGAATTCATAGAGCACGCACAGAAGATAATTAGTGGAGGACTTTTTGGAAATAATTGAGGGGGTGTTTAGAATGATAAATGGTCTGATTCAGGGGAGAAATTTTCTGCTGCAAAAATATGTCACTATTTGAATTCCCACTGCTCAACAATTTCAATGGCCTAAAGACTTGATTTCCAAATTAATTATGAGTATATATCATAACAGGAAATTGTGGTTGGACCACATTAGACATCAATTCCAAATTAGTTGCAGCCATGACAGGGATACTGAGCAAAGGAACTTCCATACCAGTCAGGGTTAAACCGAAACTAGTCGAAGAGTTCATAGGGTCAATGTAAGGGAAGAACTCAAAAGGGATAGTCATCAGTAAAATATATTACATTGCATATAAATAAGGATTCTATAATCATTTCTTCCTATTTAGCCATCATCGACCAATCATTAGACATAGGGATCGACATGTTGGAAGCAATAAAAGTTGTCGCCACCGAGGGAAGATTATTCAACTGGGATAGTTTGGTCGATCTATGAAAAGTTCCAAGAGTCTAGCTCAATAATTGGTTACCCATCCCTCCTTATTTGGATAGCGATGTACAATATGACACCCATTGGAAACCCCTCCTTTATCACAAAGTACTCCACAATCATGTACAATTTTAAAGTATTCTAGACTCACGGATGCCCCAAATGCTCTGCAGCTACAAAAATGCGGCTTGAAAATTGGTTTCAAGTCATCAAAACCACATGGTCAAGATAGAGAGGTTCATCGAAGTATACCCCCAAATGTCCACATACAGTTGGATCTTGACCACTAAATTTATGTATATGCAAGGGGCTATCAACAATGTAGAATATCTTGACTTTTATCCATCCATCCAAGTTAGGTTCTTAGATATCAGTTCCCAGCCACAAACTATGCATCGAATTTCTAACACTGCTTGGAGAGAACTCAAAGAAATACAAGAGCCACTGACCAATAGATGAAAAGAAGAATTCTATGAAGTTGGGTTGTACTTAGAAATTTTTGGACATCCTCCAAAAGAATAAATTCCTTTTTCTATCATACCCACACCAAAACCAACAAAATTAAAAGAAGTCGAAGCCCCGATTGGGGAGACCACAGAGGACAATGAATTTCATTATGATCGACATTTGGAGCCCAACCTGTCCAAAGAAAAAATGGACATCATAATAGAGAAAATATCTACCAAACAACAAACCTTCAAGAAAAATGGTTGGATAAGAGGAAAATGATAATCCAAGCACCAACCGAATATGAAATATAGGAGCTACACCAGGAAGATGAATAAATTATTAAGGATTCCATTGCAAGCTGCATTTAAATTGAGGAACAAATTGACAACATTCTCTCCATCAGAGAGGATGCTACACAGGTAAAGTCAACCCTATCAAATAAATTGAAAATTTACATGCAGTCACAAGTGGAAAACCATGTGCATGTACCCAACAATTCACCTCCTTTGTCCTCGATAATCATTCAGGAGCACCCTCCCACCATTTATGAAACCCTACAATACCATGATTTCCATCAATTCGTTGCTAACCTACCAAATATATTCCCCATTTAAGGACAATTGTTACAAAGAAAAGGGTCCAAGAGGCCACCATATTCCCATAAACTCCAATATTTCCACCACCTGGAGTTGACATATCAATCGTTTTTACTTTTTCACCTCCACCCCTTCCCTTCTATAAAACTACTTATCAAATATTACTAGAGATTCTAGATACCCCTATGATCACTCAGTCCACAAGTTCTACTACCACTCCTATCGGGGTGCCCTCAACAAAAAGCATAAGTACCCATGTTTTGAGTCCTCCTATGCCAACCATTCCTTTGGTGTCGACCGACCCTTTTTTACCAACATTTCCACTTGTGTCGACGGCTCTTTTGGCATTGACTAGTCTACCAATGTTGAGTGTGACGTCTATATTGTCTACTCCTCCAGAGTTGACAAATCCACATCTAGCTACCGCACCATTGACTACTCTTCGTCCTTCTTCAATAGAAGCATCTCCAGTGGATTCTTCTCAAAAGAAGAAAAAACAAAAAGGTAAAAAACAAGTTGTTGAAGGTATCTCTAAATCTTACAAAAGATCATACTGAATCACTAGTTACATTTGATCATGTAATACAAAAAGATCATGAACTTGATACTCTCCAAGATACAGTTCTCATTACATAGTACACTTTTTGGACAAATTTTCATTCATATGGGAAAAATTCAGACTACCTTGGCACAAATGTTCCAGCAAAAGGCCACCACAGATCCTACCACCCTTTAATCTCTCAAGAAACAAATCCAAATGGAGTAGAACCACTTAATAGACCTTCAGAAGAAACAGTAAGAACATGATACCTAGGACCATACTCGAAAGATAGAAGTTGACCTAATTACGTCCCAGATAGACCATCTACTCCTTGTCGCCAATAATTAACACCTACTTTTGGGACCCAACCTCCACAAAATCAAGCATCTTTATATTATTGGTAAAACCATCCAACTATCTGATCTCACAGCGTTGAGTGTTGACATGCAGAAAACTTCACACACATGGGAAGAATTCAAATGATGACTTTCTCTCTTAGCTCCAACTATTGTAGAAGCATGCATTCATCCTGATCCATTACCTACATCAACAATTCAACAACCATAATACACAGAAATATAACATTTTGATCCATCCTTTTCATCATCTCCTTGTTCTCTTCAGGATGAAGAAAAGTTTTGTTGGTCAGGGAGATGTTGGAGGAGCCTAGTTGACTGGATGACTAGGTCCTCCAACCAACTTTCATCGAGTCGGTATTGTAGTTACAGTCAATTGATTAAGCCAACATAACTACTTTTGTAACTGAATAATTACATGTAAAACAATATATATAGGCTATTGAGTAGTGATTCAGATATAGTTCCATTACTTTGTATATATATTCTGGCTATGATATAATATATTGTTGGTGGTGTTCCCTTTACTTTGGTATCTTCTAGTGTATAATGATCTAAATGCATTCTCTTCTATATTTATATTCCATGTAATCCTTTAGATTACAACAAATGGCTAGGAATGATGTATTATATTGTACTATGAGAAGTAGTATATAGCATGATCATGTAATGAAGTTTGATTTGTGTCTAGAAAGTCATGGTTGTAAACACCTACTTTTGAGTGTTTGATAAATAAATGAGCTCAGAGCTCACTAGTTTGTTGGTTTTCCCCCAATGAGGGATTTACATGGCATTTTGTATGTAATGTGTTTAATGTGTTATGTGGCATTATCTAATGCTCATTTGTACTTAACTATATGAATCAATTTGCAAACTTGTTGTAATCAAATTAAGACCCCAATAGTTGGTATTAGAGTTGTATTTGGCTATAGGGGGGACCTTTGTTGTTGAGGGTTTTGTCTTGGTCCTATATCTAGGGGAATACTTATTATAGTGGGAGTATTCTAGAAGCGTTGATTCATTGTTAGAATGGATAACACGTCAAGAATAGAAATTAAAAATTTTAATGGACAAAATTTTGATCTTTGGAAGCTTAAGATGGAGAATCTCCTTGTAGATTAAGAATAATGGATTGTGGTCGACCCAATACTAACTCTGGTGGGTGTGTTGAAGGTAGATTGGAAAACCATTGAAAGAAAGGAAAGGAAAATGTTGAATTTTTCTAGCAGATTATGTATTATTGAATGTCTTAGAAGAAGAAATTGCAAAGAATCTATGGGAAAAGTTGGAAAACTTATACTAGTCAAAATCTCTTATTAACAATTTGTTTCTTTGGAAGAAATAGTATCTTCTAAGGATGGGTTAAGGTGACTTAGGTACAAAAGCACCTAAAAGTGTTCAACACCGTTATTAGTTAGTTGTTGTCTATGGGTATTAAAATCAACGAGGAGGAAAAGTGCATCAGTCTATTGTGTTCTTTCTCAGATTCCTGGGGTATCCTGGTTGTGGCTATTGGAAGAAATAGTACCACATTGAAGATCGGCGGTGTGGTGTCATTTCTATTGTATAAAGAGATGAGACAAAATAACATGGAAGGATCAACCCATGAATCCTTGAAAGTATGAGTTCGACTAGAAAATAGAGGAAAATGAAAAACCTCTAGTAGAAGATCAAATTCGAGAGGTAGATCTAAGAGTAGATATCCTATTCCACCAACGAAAACATGTTTGCATTGTTGCAAATTTAGGCACATAGAAAAAACGAAAAGTCAACGAAACTCGAGAAAGGAATGGGTATGAAGAAAGTCACTCAACTAATTGAAATTATTCGCAAGAAGAAAAAGGAGATGTGAGTTTATCCTCCTCAAGTACACAGTTGAATCAATGCTCTTGGTTGATCGACTCCAATGCATCATATTATATGAAATCTCGTAGAGAGTGGTTATGTGAGTATGAGAATGATTGACAGTAGTGATTTCCTTTTGGGTGATGACTCACCGATGAGGATATTTAGATGAAGTAAGGTTTGACTAAAGCTAAACGATGGAAGAATAGGAACACTTTCAGGAGTTCTTCATATCCCAATTTTTGCTCGAAACATTATTTCAATAAGTAAGGTGTGGAATGCAGTTGTGAAGTCTATATTTGAAAAGGATACATGCAATATTGCGAGAGGAGTGATGGTACTGATCATGGGATTTCAGACTAGAACCTTGTATAAGCTATTGGGAATAACAAACACTGACAAAATTGTTAAGGTGGTATGTCTTGAGTCCAACGGAACATCTACTTTTCGAGTTGACTCAACCATGTTGTGGCATAAATGGATAGGGCATATATGTGAGAATGATCTTCATGCTATGCATTTTAAAGGTATGGTCGAAGGTATCCCTAATTTTTTAAAACAAGTTGATTTATGTGAACATTGTATCTATGGTAAACAAGGCAATGTAAGGTTCTCATCTAGTGCCACTAGAGCTAAATAAGTACTGGAGTTAATACATAGTGATGTGTTTGGATCTATGTCGGTCCATTCACTAGGAGGATCTTAGTATTATGTTTCCTTCAAAGATGATTCTCTAGAATGACTAATTTTATTTTTTGAGGAATAAATATGAGGTTTTCAAGAAGTTTCAAGCAAATCTCTTATGGATAATCAGACTCGTAAAAAGATCAAGGTGTTGAGAATCAATAACAGAGGATAATTTTGCGGAAAAATGTTCGACCAATTATGTAGGTAGCACGATATAGCTCGAAAAAACACAACTCCATACATGCCTCAACATAATAGAGTTAGTGAGCAAATGAAGTGAACGATAAAGGAGAAGCGAATAGCATTCTTAGTGGTGAAGGAGATGCACAAGAGTTATAGGAAGAGGCAGTCGATATAGCATGCAATTACCTGGTGAATAGGTTATCATCAATGAATCTGGTCAATAAGACTTCATATGAGGCATGTGATGGTAAAAATACCTCTCTTACACATCTCAGAGTCTTTGGGTGTGATTCCTTTATGCATGTCACAAAGGAGAAAGGAACTAAACTCGACAGAAAGTCGAAGAAGTGCATTTTCATTGGGTACAAGAATGGAATGAAAGGGTATAGTCTATGGAAACCAATGAAAAGGAAGTCAGTTTATATTCAAGATGTGATCTTATAGAATTATGAAGCACTTCTAAGAATGAAGAGGTTAAAAGAGAAAAACCAGAAAAGCAAGAGTTTGAAATGAACAACAATAGTGTGGATTCAGGAGAGTTAACTGAATATGATGAAGAGGTGGGAAAACAAACTCGAGATGTTAGGAGGTTTGGTCAAGAAAGGAAACAACCAAAAAGGTATAGTGTTCCCGAATTCCATTATACTTTTGCATTATATTCCATAGACAATGATCCTAGGTCAGCAAAGGAAGCGATCGACTCAATAGAGGGGGAACTATAGAAAAGGGCTATGGATGAAAAAATATATTCCTTGAAGAAAAATGAAACATTGGATCTAGTTGCATTACCAAATGGAGGGAAACATGTTAGTAGTAAGTGGGTGTTCAAGAAAAAATTGGATGTAACAATTCAAGTCAAGAAGTACAGGGTTTGACTGGTAGCAAAAGGATATAACCAAGTCAAGGGGGTCAAGGTCAAGGGAGTAAGGGTACTAATGTCTTTAGCTACAACATTTGATATTGAGATAAAACATATGGTTGTAACTACAACATTTATCATGGTGGTCTTGAATAATAAATCTATATGAAGCAACATGAAGGTCTTATAGTGGATGGAGAAAAGGAGCTCATATGTAAACTTAAGAAGTCTCTCTATAGTCTAAAGTAATTTCACAAGTTTTTGTATCAAAAGTTTGATATGTATATTCAATAGTTGGGGTTTGTGAGAAGCTAGGAGGATTATTGTGTGTATTTGAAGAAAATTGATGATCAGTTTGTATATGTGGTTATGTATGTCAACGACATATTATTGGTCATAAATAACATGGATCTACAAGGGAGTCAAGGTCAAGGGAGTAAGGGTACTAATGTCTTTAGCTACAACATTTGATCTTGAGATAGAACATATGGTTGTAACTACAACATTTCTTAATGGTGGTATTGAAGAATAAATCTATATGAAGCAACATGAAGGTCTTATAGTGGATAGAGAAAAGGAGTTCATATGTAAACTTAAGAAGTCTCTCTATAGTCTAAAGTAATTTCACAAGTTTTGGTATCAAAAATTTGATATGTATATCCAATAGCTGGGGTTTGTGAGAAGCTAGGAGGATTATTGTGTGTAATTGAAGAAAATTGATGATCACTTTGTATATGTGGTTATGTATGTCGACGACATGTTATTGGTCATAAATAACATGGATACGATAAAAGAGGTAAAACTACAATTATCCTTCAAGTTCGATATGAAGGATCTTAGAGAAATAAATTTCATTCTTGGAATGGAAATAAAGAGATATATAGCAAGTAGAAGGATCTGGTTAATTCAAAGAAAATACATTGAGACAGTCTTGAAATGTTTCAACATGCAAGAGAGTTGACCGGTCACGGTCCCTATTCATGTGGGAGTCAAGTTATATGTTGAATAGTTTCCTAAGGCACATGAAGAAATAGAGTGCATATTATGTGTTCCCTATGCTAGTGTTTTTGGTAGTATGATGTATGATATGGTCTAATACTACCTGATATTTCCCATGTAATGGGAGCATTGAGTAATACACGTGAACACCTAGAAAAAGCATTGAACCACAACCAATAGAGTATTCAGGTATCTACGTGACATGAAGAAATATCATACAATATTTTATGGAGGATATCCTAAGGGAAACAAGGAAATTAGTGTACATGGTTTGTCGATTCTAAATGGCCTGGAAAATTTAACTGCAAACGATTGACTAGCATATATGTGTTCAATATATTCAGTGGAGGAGATAGTTGGATGAGTAGAAGGCAGTCAATCATTACACTATCAACTGTTGAGGTTGAATACATGGAAGCTATTCATTCATTCAAGGAGGATGTTTGCTTGTAGGGATTGTGTTTAGATGTTGGGTTCAAACAACAGGTTGTTAGGTTGGATTATGACAGCCAAATTCATTCTTCCTGATGAAGAATCCAACATATCATTCAAATATGAAACGCATTGATGTTCAATACCATTTTGTGAGGGATGTGGTGGAGAACTACAAGGTGTTACTAGAAAAGGGAGACACAGTGACGAATGTTGCAGACTCATTAATGAAGTTGGTAAGCACAACAAATGTTTTATAGTGTAGGGAAACGATGGGATTAGAAACCTTGCTTAACTAAATTGAAGTTCTAAATCTCTTCTTTATGAAAAGAAGACAACACGTGGGAAAATTTTGGGAATGTTGTATTCTTTTCATGTTAATTGACTTCCAAATTCAATACTCGATTGGTTTAAGTTGTCTAGACTCAAATTTGACATATGGAGGTAGTCTAGTCATTCGAATAACTAGGACAAGTTGTTTGGTTGAAGGCAAATGATTTGTTCAATGGAACAACCAAATCTCAACAAGAAATTAACCAAATTTGACCTAGTCAAGTTGACAATAACATAATAATTGAAAGCATTTAGGAAGTTATGGATTGTCATTAATGAGCAGTTGATAGTATTGTATTTGAAAATAATATGTAATGGCTATGCATGATGTAATGTATTGTACTATTAAAAGTAGTGTATAGCATGATCATGTAATGAAGTGTTATTTGTGGTTTACCAAACCACAGTTGTAATCAACTATTTTGTATTCGATTAATAGATGAGTCGAGAGCTTATTGGTTTGTTGGTTTTCCCCAAGTGAGGGGCTTCCAGAGTAATTTAGGTGTAATGTGTTTAATATGTTGTGTATCATTGTCTTATGCTCATTTATATTTAACTTTATGAATTAGTTTTCAAACCTATTGTAATCAATATTAAGGCCCCAACAAAGAGAGCTAGCATTAATGCTTATGGTGTCGGAATCACTAGAGAAGAAGTAAAAATGAAAAACCAATCAATAATATTTTTTTAGTTCACCTTATTTCGATGTGCTCAACACGAAGACACACTACTAAGTTTGATTTTATGAGATAATTATTGTATATAATGCATATTAGTTTGAGAGCATCAAGGGATATCTTTAAAATTGAAAATGACATTTAAAAAAAAATTAAAAAGCTATATTTCATATAAAAAAATGTTTAATCAATTTCTAGTGTGTTTATATGTGATAAACACATCGATTATGTATTTTTCAATAAAAAGAAATTATTTTTTAATAAAATGTATTTTATAATTAAGTCTCAATCCATCATTGTTGCACTTAATATATTACGTGCATTGAAGTGTATGACATGAGTCCACATTGATTAGCAATGCATTTATATTTATTGCAATTCGGCGCATTATTATTTACATAATCACACACTAATGTATTTTTATAAATTTATAATATAAAACACTAAATTATATTATTGGTCCAGTTCCAATGTACTTTATATTTAGTGAATACTAGGGCATATGATCAATACAAAACCACAATAAGGTGTGTCGTAGGTGGTGGTGCACCAAACCTCAATATTTATGGAAATGTGTCATGAAGTTTATTTGAATTTTTAAATAAAAAAATATATTTATAACATAATTTCAAGTCCATGGTTGGTGTGTTTTATGCATCAAATACACTAGATCATATGTGTTAGATTATTGAGAAATATGCACTAACATATAAAAATAGATTACTAACATGTAAATCAATAACTGAATCTTAGTATTCTAATATCCTATCAACACAAGCACCAAATAATCATTAACATATGCAAGAAAGGAAAGGAAAGAGAAAAGAGAGAACTAATTTTATATGGTAAGAACCAAGTATGGGGAAACATCCATGGAAAACTTGATCTTCTTATTCTTCAGGAGACTTTCATTCTTACAATCTTGAACACCCCCACATAAGCATCACATCAAACTCCATCTTTACGTTCTTGTGTACCAAATTGGTCTCCTTAACCTCTATTATATAGCGATAGGTATCGAAGATTACATCCCATAATAAATGTGGGATAAGTATTTTTCCACCTCTCTTATATAAAGAATGGAAAAAAAGAATTTTACTCCATGATGCATGTGGGATAACTCCTTTTTCATAATTTTATAGAGTTAAGAAGTATTTTATTCTTCTTTGATAGGTAGAACTCATTGTGTCTACAAAATGACTTAGAGAGGCATGAACACCAATAAATGATACCACTAGACATCACGTCATATCACTAGATATAATTACACATTCTAACAATCATTCTTAATGATGATGAGGGAGATAGAACATACATGGAGAAAGATGGAATTACATTAGCATTCCTCCTTTGATACAAACTTTCATAATTTCTAATAAGATCCAAACATGAACAAACTTCACCTCATGGATTTGATGAAGATAACATCCACTTCTTACTGATCATGAAATTGCACCTGAACCAAGCTGAAAGATGAAAGAACTATGTAGTACACCTCATGGTTTGTATGAAAATATCTCAGTCATAGGAAGTGACCTACCAACACCACCACCTCCACTGACTAAAGGAGACAAAGAAGTTGAAGATATGTCACACGTGACTGCTCATATCCCCCTCTATGAGGGAGATGAAGACCCCAAAAGACACTGGTTCGTATTCGAGTCAATATGGGAAGCGAATGTCGTTACTGAAGAAGATCATCAAATGGCACAGTTTTTCGATGATCTTCAAAAGAGAGCACTAACTTGGTATATGAACTACACATAGAAAACACAGAACGCGACAAAAGGTCAAATTAAGAAACAATTTATGCCCTTCTTTAAAATGCCCGATGCAAAGTATCTTGCATCCAAAAAGTTGAATACCACAACTCAGAAGCCAAATGAAACAATTTAGGAATATTAAAAAAGATTTAAGAATTTACTGAGCCAATTGGAATATAATATTGACGAACAATTACTAATTCAGTGGTTTGTTGTTGGACTACTACAGAAAAAATTGAATGCATATTCGGCCGGATAACTTCAATACATATGAAGATGCACTTACCAAGGCATTGTAAATTGAAATGGACGAGGATTATCCTGTAAATCCTGTTGATAAATGTATTGAGGAAAAACTTGAAAGCATGCAAAAATGAATACGCAAAATGAGCCTCAGAGGAAATGATGTCTGGTGTATCAAATACTCGACGGCTGGTCATATGAAAGATTATTGTCGATAAGATGACCATCGACAAGACATCTGGTTCGTGCAAATGAAGTTCTTTTGCGACATATTCCAGGAGCATGACTCACATGCAACGAAAGATTGTCCGTATAACATGAAAAATGAACAAGCTCGTTGGTGCATAATCTGCGAATTCAAAATCCACTCGATATCAAAATGTGAGTTAAATTTGAAAAATCGACAGAACTATCAAGCAGTTTATTAGATGAATGTCGTCACGCAAAATAATAACACTGACAATAATGAAAGGAATAACAATAATGACCAAAATGATTGAAATAATTACCAAAGGTATGACGGTCGCAGATACAAGCACCAGAACAACAACTATAACCGACGTGGAGGATTTCAAGGTCGAGGACAATATTTCAGAAATTGGGAAAACAAACCACATCAGCCCATCCAGTTCTATACATGCCTAAATGAAGGACATCGAAATACAGATTGCCCATACAAGGACCAAACCAACTTGAAATTTTGTACAAGTTGTGGAGTAGGTGATCACTCTTTGGAGGATTCCCTACCATGCTTGAAAAATAAATAATAAAAATAACGTTAATTCCTTGTCTAGTGTTCAGAAGTGTGATATTGTTCAAACTAAGAATTTACAAATTGTTACTCGACAAAGAAAAAAAATTGACATGGATAATCCACAAATCAGTAAAATAGAAAGTAAAGAATATTATCCTAACCCTGTGTTGGCCGAATAAACTGACCTAGGCCAACTTATGGAAAGACAGGCCACACACTCGACTTAATGCAATCTTGTATGTGTTTAAAGTAACTGTCCTTCACAGGATCAAGGCCCTGCCGCCTGTATGATGTGCTCTCCAAATAGAGAGTCTCTCTAGGGAGTGTGTGGAAAATATTTGCTTAACTCAATATTCTAATCTAAACAAAGAATTTAAACTAACTAACCAACTAATTCTGAAAGAAAACTACTTGTAAACTAAATGCAAATTGACGGCTCCTAATTCTGCTCTATGATAATCTAAATGCAAATTACCTATCTTGGCCAAGAGCATGAATTATTAATTTGACAAGAGGTTTTAAAGCATAAGATGATCAATAATCCTGGATTGTTAGAAAAAGTCCACAATAAACAGAATTAAATCTGAATTATCTCACAATAAGATGATATTTCATTACAAAATAATTCAAATAGAAATTAAAACCTATTATCAAATGAAATCAAACATATACACAGTCTTGAAACATAACAAATATAATCATATACTAACTTGTAAATGAAACAAGGTCAACCTGCAAGTTAGTAATTTATCTAACATAGATTTATAAACAATTGAAATTGTGAAGAAGTTCATTCATCTCAACGTAACAATAAACCATTTACATTTCAGGCAAGTGTAATCATTCGAGATCCATAAAAAGATATTTCACATATAATAGCACGATATATATATATATATATATGAAAGTGAATATAACAAAGGAGAATAATCAGTAACACATCACAAATATTTTAAAGACTTAGTTAGGGTCTTTACTGTCCTACGACATTCAATGATCTTCACAAAAAGTTCCAAAAACACCAACACAACAGAATGAAGTATAAACCTGTATAATATCAATTCTCCAAATGTCTCAAAAATCGAACCCTTTATCCATGTTTGAAACTTGTTTATATAGGGAACAAAACAACTACTAATTAACTGACCACCCTATTTCTATGGTAATACGTGGATTCTTATCCGAATACAGAGCAAAGGAAATGCCATGATCCTAGGTATGTCTACTAATAGGATGGAATAATGTGAAAGAAAATAGCTAACTTACTAGATAAAATCAAGTGTCATTATTCCCCTACATGAGGCATCACTATATCTGGCAATCAATCAACTGATGATGCTCAGAAACAGGAACATAGAACCAGCAAAATAGCAAACAGTGGCATATTCAAGGAAGCCTCCAATGAGTAAACTCCAGCCAATCAAAACCCAAAAATATAGCACAGCATCAACCTTCATCTCATTTACTCCTTAATACCTGGAATTTTTAAACAGAATTAGTTAGCAAAGTGCAAATAACAATCACATAAAAATAAACAGGATGTCTGCAGAATTTCAATTCTGCAGATATCTTTATTAAATAAAGAAAAACACTTTGCACCAAGAACAAAAACTGAAAAATACAGGACATTATTAACCTGTAGAAGTTGATTTCAAATCGTCTGTATTCCTAACAAAGATTTAAACCATAAGACAAAATTGAACTTCATTACAGCAAACAGAAATATCAAATTTTAAGGGTTGATTCAACAGAAAGTCGAATCGGCACATTCCTTATTGCTTCATCTAACTTGTCCTTAAATCTAACAGTCCTGGTATTAGAAATCTTATTTTGTTTGATCAATTTTTGATTTCTTAGCAAAATGATTTTAACCTGAGCTTTATATCTAAGCTTCTTCTCTCTCAAAAAATTCCATTTTTCAACCCAGGAAGTCAAATCGGCTTTCACACTTGCAATTTCTTCCATAGCAAACACCCTAATAACGTGAGCCTCTTTTAAATCAATTTCTAAAGATGAAATGACCTAAGCATAAGAAATTTGATTAGGTTGTCCCTTCGTTCCTACATTCGATCCCCACTATGTCTCCCTCCTCTATGCATGGCTTATGATCAATCTCTTGATCCACATCAAATCCAGGATTTACTTGTTGGACATCGTCAGCATTAGTCTCAGAGACAGATACATATTTCAGGTCAAGAATGGTTGGACCAATTGGAGCTTGATTGAGACGAGGCTCCGAAGAATCACTCAATTCAATAACAGGGGAATCCCCTACACTCAAGTCTCTCCTAGAAAAGAACGCGGCCATCATGCTACGAGTGGTTCGGCGAATATCCTGATTACTCAGTACTCAAATAACTTGGTCTTCAGCCAGCTTTTTACTAATGTTGGTCTTTGAATGAGGAAGACCATCATTTGGGCAGGGTGCTATAATCACTGGTTTTCTCTTTCGAGGCCGAGAATCATCAACAGGTGTCTCAGGGTTCACTTCAGACTTGACCTTAAAGTCACTGCTACTTAGGGTTCGACCGGATTTAGATACCTCATTGTCAAGATCATCTTGAGAGCCACATTCTTCTAACTCAGGCCTATCTTCTTCTGTCTTGATACATCTTCGTCTGGTTTTGGGCCTCCATCGGGGCCACTCCTCATTTTCCCCAAACCCATTACGGGGGAGAAATGATTCCCAAGAATCCCCCAATTCTCCCTGCCGGTAGGAAACAAGTATTTTAATCAGTCCATGATGAAATAGGCTCCGCTCCTTATCCCCCACATTACTCTGATAGGCACAAGCCAGCTTATGCAAACTATTTAAGAAATAATACAACATGTTCATAGGACGCCCTTTGAAAACCATTGAAAGCCGAAGATGATAAAACTGGGTTTGGGAAAGTCGACCTTCATTGGTGACATACCCGATAATAAGTTCGATCAAAGAGCGCCATTTCTTCTTGAGTATCCAAGAAGGGAAACCAGACTTATATTTCATTTTCCGGTTAGTTGGAGTCAAGAACTCCTTCCAGTCATCATTCTTCACATGTTTTCTGTTATACCAACGTTCTCCTACCCGTGGTAAACCTATGGCACGAGAAACAAACTCTTCTGTTAACTGCAACTTGACATCCCCTACCTGTGCTTTGATACCATCAAATGATAATGCAAATGCCCTGGAAATTGCCAGGTTAAAACCAGAGAATTTCTGCAGAAACCCTAACCATCCTACCCTTACCACCAATTCATGGCATTGAGTAATAGCATCTAAATATTCATCACCCATGAGCTCAAATCTAGAAACAGGGGCCATGATAGATATTACAAAAGCTTTTAGGATTTTCAAAACACGAACTGAGAAACACAGTCGACTTATCCAGAATTCGCACACATCAACCAACACTCCAAACAACCTTCTTTCACCAAAGTACTGTGAACTTTCATGCCCAGTGATGGAACGCAGGGTCATCATACCTTCGAATTGACAAGTTAATGGGACTCATAGAAAACTTACCATGCAATAATGGTCTGCAGAAAAATCAAGCGGGTAACAGCTTATGCGTGATATTTGCATGATTGCAAATCAACAAATCACAGACATTTGGGTTACGCAAATATCAAAACCCTCAATTTCCATAATAGCACCAATACTGATTAACATTTTTCATATCGATGTGATGGCCTAATAAAACTAATAGTTTCAAAGCATAAGTTAATGGTTAAAATCACATAATCTTTCATCATCGAATATCAACAATACCAAGACTAATAAGAAAAAATACAATTGATGAAATTAGAACTATGGTTGATATTATAATGATAAAAAAAACAATTAGTAAATGTAACCAAACCCATACCAAACCTTCGAAAATCATTTTAGCCACTTATGATGGAATTTAACACTGACTATACTTCAAGGTGTCAAAAAGGTTCATAATCCCATAAATCTTATCTCATCTAAAGATACAAAATTCATAAATGAGGACAAGTATATAATAATGGGGAACCTGCAAAATTAATATGAAATACGCTTTTATCCCCGTGATTATTATGATGAAATAGATATTTTGGAAGTGAAAGAGCTCGTTAGACCTTGCATATAAATTGAAAAACAAATATCATATCATGTATCAACTTACTTAGGTTAACAGTCAAAAACCATTGATGTAATAAATTCACTTGACCTTGAATTTGCATGAATGATAGATATTGTAAAATTAGGAGTTACTAACTTTCAAGATTATGACCTTTACAAATGATCAAGAAGAAATGAGAAACTAAGGCCTAGAAATTCAAACTCGATATAAACTGATGTTAATCCCCTTAAATCAATAAATCCATCAACTTCTATTGGGAGTACCTTCAGAATCAAAGATTCTGAAGGCACTCCTAAAATATTTATTGATGGGTGTTGATTAAGGTTGTGATATATAATGTCGTTCAAAAAATTGATGGAATGACAAATTTGAAATTTTGTGTTCAAATTGCACCGAAGGGTGTTGCTTTCCAACACCCTGCTGAACAAAAAACGAATATATAATGATGCATCAATAATATTCCAAGAACTAGCAGTACGTGAAGAAAAGGATGAATCTCGACAGAAGACTACTAACGAACTAATTAAACTAGTAAATAAAGATGAGTGTGTTGCAAAGCTAATAGATTTAATGTACAATCTTAAAAATATTTATGGTGAAGATAAACAAGCTAAAATTATGTGTAGCCTTAACCAAAAAGATAATCATGATGTATACCCATTAGTCGACCTTGAAATTGAAGGCTACCACGTCCGACAAGTTGTTCTCAACTTCATATCATAGGAAAACATAATGACTAGAGACACATGGAAACAACTTGGTAAACCTCAACTAAATGAATCTAGAATATATTTAAAATTAGAGGATCAAGGATTAATTGAACCCATGGTGTCTGGAAAAATGTCGATACGACTATTAAAGGCATCTCAACTAAAGTCAACTTCGAAATAATCAACCCCAAGGAAGTATCCAATTCCTTCCCGGCTCTAGTAGGTCGACCATGGGGAAAAAAATTAAAGGAATCTATATTATTAGATAAAGAAAGAATCAAACTTCAAGGGAATGGGAAAAAAATCATTATTCCAATTCATCCATCCCAGGGAGAACCTTGGATTGAACCCATAGATGAATATGTCGGCGTTCGACAATTATATCAAATACAAAATAATGAAGATTATAATGAAGATAACACATATGGAGAATTCCACCTGGGGAACCCTGATTCAATCAATTATAACTCAGATGTAGAATTGTATGATTGGGAACTAGAAAATTACAAATTACAAGCACATGAATGTTGGACTATCCAAGCCATTCCTAAAGAGAAAACCCGACAACGTTTTTCTGCCACTACAATCCCTAGAATATTTGAACAGAAAATAGAGATTATTCATCCCTAGCACTAGTAAAGAATTAAGCATCAATTCAACCACCACTTAGCTACAAATAATGTGAATCACCATCACTTCATGTTGAACAAGTCTCTAAAACTATAGGTGAACAAGGCCGACTCCAAATTCTGGTCAAGACATTTACAAGACAAGTTGCTCGATGGTGGGACACTCACTAGTCGAGACTACAAACCTGAATGACAACTTTAAATTACTTTATCGAAATATTTGGAGGGAAGAAGTTAATAACATAATCAAATATACCAATATTCACACAAGGGAAGGACTTTGAGAAACACATTGCTACATGTGAAAAATAATGGAGAAGACTAGGTTATAAGGATGAGCGAGTATGGCCTCACTTATTTCCAAACGTATTATATTTTACCAAATAAATGGTGTAAAATGGAAGAAGCAATAGGAGAAACGTTCACATGGAATGAACTGAAAGAAAATTTCCTTATAGACTTCAAATTATCCTCTTAGGATGAACTATTGGTTGAAGCATATAAAGAAATAAAAACCTTCTTACGTTAGACTGACAACAATACATCAACAAAAAATCGACATAGTTGATAGAATGTTACATGTCACAATATCCGGTCGACCAAAATCCAGCATTCGACAAGACTTCAAATAGAGACAGAAACCACAATTGGGAAAAGTTTTCAATGGAAAACCGACCATCCCAAAACTTCAAAACCAATTAAGACAGTATTCAAAATTGAAACAATAGAAAAAGAAGATCCTGAATGAATGACAACGAAATATTTTATGCAAACATTTTCACATTTCAAAGAGGGTAGTCGATATATCAATGAAACTAAAGCACCGGACTGGATGGATGCAAAAGTTAAGATAAAAGAAGTCGACATATCTAATGAGAACAAGCCTAAAATTGCAAATATTGGTGACTACTAGAATGAAGAACAAACAACAGAAATCGTCAACTTATTAAAATAACTTCAGGACTTTTTTGCTTAGGACTATAAGGATCTCAAAGGACTAGTTCAAGAAATGGGTGAAATGAAAATCGACATCAAACTTGAGGAAAAACCTGTAAATAAAAGATCATATAAACTTGCGCATAAATATAAGGAGATAGTAAAGAAATAAATTGATAACATGTTAGAAGCTGGAAGCATATACCCTATCAATCATTCGGGATGCGAAAGTACAATGGTAGTTCAACCAAAGAAACACGACCCGACATGACTAAGAATATGCATTGAATTCCAAGAACTTAAAAAAGTAAACCTCACAAACCCATTTTCGAATCCTTTTGCAGATGAAATTCTTAACGAAGTTGCACGACATGAGTGTTATCCATTTACAGATGGATTCTCGGGATATAATCAAGTACCCATCAATAAAGAATACCAAAAGAAAATGACGCTTTTATGTGAATTTGCATCATTTACATATAAATTCATGCCATTTGGACTGAAAAGTGAACCAACTGTTTTCTCCAGAATAGTCGTCAAAGCATTTCAAGAATATATCTATAAAACAATGGATGTCTATTTCGATGATGGGACAATATTTTCGATGATGAAAAACCACTGCAAAAGGCTAAGGCTTATGCCTGAAAGATGCCGACGGATCCAACTATCTCTCAATATGAAAAAGTGTATCTTTGCAACCTTAATAGGAATCCTACTGGGACGTGTTGTATGTAAGGAAGACATTAAAGTCGAATACACAAAAATTAAAATTATTCTCGACTTAACACCACCAATAAATGATAAGCAAGTGTGAGAGTCGTACTTGGACATGCATGGTATTATAGAAAGTTCATCTGACATTATTCTGACATGACATATCCATTAGAATAAATACTAAAATAAAATCAAGAAAATGAATGGACCGATGAATGCGCCACATTATTCGACATTTTAAACAAAAACATAGTCGAAGCACACATATTATGATTCCCAAATTGGTCAATCAAGTTTCATGTTCATATAGATGCATCCGGAATAGAAATCAGAGAAATCTTAACACAACCTAGTGATGATGGAATGGAGCATCCAAACGCATACAATAGTAGAAAATTAAATAAATTTGAATGAAATTATTTGACAGCAGAAAGAGAAGCACTTGAAATGGTATTCGCACTTCAAAAATACCGACATTACTTGCCCGCTAATCCGTTTGTGTTTTATACAAACCATCATGAATTAAAATATTTAGGAAGTAAACTATTACATCGCGGAATAATTTGTTGATGGTTGTTATTATTTCAAGAATTTGAGTTTCAATTCATAGTTCGACTAGGAAAAAGAAATCTCAAACCTTACCACTTGTCGAGAATCGACATAGGGGAAGAACCGACCAAAATCGAAGACGATTTACCATATGCACATCTATTTCGAATTGAAGGTGTATCTTCTGACTTAGCATAAGGGACAGACAAGATCATAATTATTCATATAGAAAAAGGGCCATCTCCCCATATCTTCGGGATGATAAGATATTTTGAGGTGGGGGAGATGTCGGAGGAGCCTAAGTCGGTTAGTTAACTAGGTCCTCCAGTCGACTAAAGTGTAAAGATGCCAGTCTCATTGTTCATGTCGGTTGGTTGAACCAACAGGTAGTTATGTAACTGTTTGTAAATCAAATATATAGGCTGTAGAGATGGATAAATACTTGGTTTGGTTTTATGTATGAACCCACATGTGTTATTGACTAATATAAGTTGTTATTATTTCTAGCATTCCCTTTCTCTTGTCTATATCATTGTTATATGAATTTGTATATGTGTCATTGGTAAAATTGCAATCTGATTGATTACAACAAGGTCTACCAGGAAGGTCGATTGCAGGATGAGAAGCACATATCCTATATGCTCTCTAGACTCATGAGCCTTGATTGTAACCAAGTTATTGTGGATGCTCACACAAATACAAAATTATATGCTTGGTGAAGTTGATCACTGGGAATCATTTTAGTAAGTATCCATCCACATTTTCTTTTGCGACTCAGTTGGTGTATCGCCACTATTTGAAGGCTTGTCATCGTACAACCTAGGTAGAAATTTCAAGTGCTATTCCTTCTATTATAAACATTTTTATGACGATTCTGGTCAATTCAAGCCTTTTTGGTCCTCTATTTAGTTTGGTTTCTAGATTGCTTAATAGCCTTTTTTTATTTAAATGGTTATCACTCCTTCCTTGTGGGGTAATTTCACGATATATTGCCTTATAATCCTTATGATTAGTATATCTAGCCATGAATCTCAAAGTTTTTATTTTTTTTAGCAGTGCCCTCATATATGTTATCTAGACACATTCGACAAAACGATTTTTCAATTTTGATATGTATAGTTTGTTTTTCTAATTTAATATATTTTTGAACTTTATAACAAAAAAAATGGGGGTTAGCGTAGGACCCTAACAAGTATATTGATATTGTTATATTATTATTGGATTTAGTGGTAGGATTATTAGTTGTGCAATAATAAAAAACCTACCACTAATGACAATAATAATATAACAATATCAATATAAGTGTTAGAGTCTTATGCTTACACTCTTGAACAGATAGCTAGGTTGTTATGTATTGGAACCATCCATAGTATATAAGACCCATGTACAATAGTTTGAAAGAAATATTTGTTCCACCTACCAGAAATTTCCTTCACTAAGAAGGTTTACTAGAAGGTTATTCTTATTATAAAAGAGTAAAAGCAATGTAATAATATGTCTTTTGAAATATATTGTAATTAAAATTCTAATCATTTGGAGGTTTTCTTCTTGAAGAGGCAAGTGAACATTGCTTTTATCGATAACGATATTTTTATTGTGGTACTTGGTTATACACAATTTGTTATTATTGTGGTGATTATGCCTTTTTCATTCTAAAATATTTTGTTATTCTATTTTTTTATGCATTCATGTTCTATTAATGAACATAACATTTGGTATGAAAGCACTAAGATTATTCAAATCCCCAATATGAATGGACGTGATATGATATTGCCTCACTAATGAACCCCCCATGTGCACCACTAACAAGTGAACCACACAATTTTCCCTTAATCAAGCCATGGATTCCTCCAAAAGTCAAGAACAAATATAAAATTTTGAAAATTCAAGAAGTTATGGAAATTTCATATAGTTTAGGGATCATTTGTAACTTTGTAAACTAATAAGTAACCATCCGCAACGATCTTCGTCAATCCATAAAGGAGATGGGATGGACCAAGGAGGGGGACACCATATTGCATCATCATGCTAGAGGAAACTTGCATCATATTACATATGTCCCTTGTTCCATGTTAGTGACCCATGTCCTTGATCATTTCCTCCTTGAGTATTGAAGTCATCATCTTCAAGTAATCTCTCCAATGCATACATTCAGAAGAATGGAAGTGGGATCATTGGTGTACTAGACTGTAGGAACCTTGCATTTGGTTCGAAAGGTGTCAAATAGTGAAAGAGGTAATTGTCTTGTATCATTACATTGCTAATAAATATTTGACATGTCTCCCTCCCAAAATTAAAGTGTTATGTATTTGGTTTATTACCAATGAAATTATTTACATTTCATAGAAGCATTGTTCAAATTTATTTAATATTATGCATTTTTTTTTATGATCATTATTTTGTTTTCTTTGTGACCAAAATATTCGAGGAAGGGTGTGTGGTTAAGGTTTTGCATGTTGGACATCATATTTAAGGAGAAAGTTGGAAAATATCAAGAGGAGCAGCAAGGATCAACCTTCATAGATAAGGTGTGATCCTTCTTCTTCTCTATTTCCCTTCTCTAACTTTTTTGCTTGCTTGAGCCTTGAAGTTTGATTGAATTACATTTTATACGAATTTAGTAAAGCCTATAGAACTTCTTATTACACCAATATCTACTTAACCTAGTATGTTGGTGACCTCACCTTAGTCATATGATCAACTTTCGTACAATAGAACTGGTGAACCTGCTGGGGAATTAATTTGAAAAATATATAAATGTTTACAAGTTATTGTTGTAAACCAAACTCATATGTTTACCAAAAATACAATGCATACACAAGTCTAAAATACAATACATAACCCCAGAAAGCATACCTTGGTCATGTAGAAATTCCAAATCTTTTTCACTCATATGTTCAATTCATTGATGCCACATTATAACTACATAAATAACACCCCTAATTCTATTGATGTTGCATGATTTGTCATGGCATCACCTTCCAAATGATACAACATCCCATAATATTATCATTTTTCTACCACTAGGGATCCGTTGGTAATCTTGAAATGATTTTTAACAAAGGCGATAGAATACCCCAATTTATCCATTGTCTTTATTAAGAGAAAATATTTTGTAGATTCCATATATGTCTTACATCACACAACTTCCTTTCTCTCCCATCACCCATCTTAATCCTAATATATTCTATTCACATAATTTATAGAGGGTATTCATGTCCCAAGTAGACCATCCCACCACTACAAGGATGATATTTGACAAACTAATCTCTATGTGGAGACACATGTGGAAAGATTCCCCTAAGTACAAAACCCAATCATATAAAAGTGATCTATTGTTTTGAGACAAGAATCCTTAGTTTTTGTCGTTTCTTTTACATAGGTTTTTCTAGCCACATCTGATGGTTGATCTAGCTTTGTGTCCTTCTCTTCATTCTTCATGTGCCAACAGTCCTTCCCCAGATGCCCTATTTTCCCACAATTTCAGTGATTCCCTTTTAGATTGCATCCTTTGGACTTGGATCTAAATTATGATCTAATTATTTGGATCCTTTCACTAGATTAGTCTATCACATATAGGGTTTCAACAGTATAGAGACCTAGAGACAATTTTCACCTAAACACTTTTCCCAATAAAGAAACTAACACACCATCAAATTTAAAAATTCCTGATGATGAGTTGGAAATGGTCAACACCATAATGATTCTGCATATTTAAGAGAGAACTAAGTTAAATAATCACTCTTCCCACATCCTCCAACTTACAACAACTGAGAATAGATTGTTGGTTACAGTATTATGCTTGTTTAGATGATCTAGCACAATTGAACCCTCCTTCATCCTCATATGATATTTTTTTCAATAAAACCTTATTTTTTGGTGATTTAGTCTCATACATCTTCCCAAGTTCCACCCAAATGTAGTTTGTGGTATTTTCTTCGACAACATTTAAAAAGACAAAGTCTACTAGGAGAAAATGAATTGTAGAAACAACCTTGCTATATAAATTTATCCACTCCTCATCTTCCATGCTGCTCGAATTTTCTGTAACCCCTTTGCAAGCTAGGGCTTAGTACTTATTAACTAGAAAATATTCCAACTTCATCTTCCATAAGGAGAAATTATTGCAATAAAACTTTTCAATCTTGAACTTGATTAAACCCCTTGCCATTGTTGCAAAACCCATTCACAAAAACCCTATGCATCTAAGTTTTCCTGGCTCTGATACACGATGTTATTAAAATATAAAAACAGAAGTAAACAACAATAATATTGAAACACGAGATTTATGTCAAAACCATTTTGTGCGTAGGTAGAACCATGATACAATGGTAGCTTCAAAATTTTATTATTAATCAATAAAAAACATCCAATTATTTCTTCTCTTGTGATATAATTATAGGTTTCACTACCATTTTATACCATATTTATGGAGATTCCATAAAAATCCAAAATACACTAAAATTGTTTTAAAAAATGTGCCTTGGGACCCTTGTCCCTACAACCCTGGACAAGGGGAGCTAGTGGCCTCCCTTGTGACTGTCTAGTGCATACAAATCGTAATATGGGATAATCATTTCCCACTATAGAGAAAAATGTTAGAGATATATATTATGACTTCATCTTGTTAAATTCTAAACCCCCATATCCAATAAATGTTCTCGATAATTAAGCAAATTAGTAACATAAATACACTAGATTTCTTGACAATATTATGCAACCGAATGAAAATAGGAAATCATACACATTTGATGTATGAATTTACCTAAAAAACCTCAACTAGGGAAAACCCAACAAACTATTAGTTTATTATTATAAAATCATGGGCTCTCGTCTTGGGAAAATAACCCACTAAGATATTACAAAAAATAGCAAATAGCCTAACCTCAAGATATGTCCTTTGATCTCGTTGGATTCTACTTCATTGCTACCCTTTTCTCCTTTCTTCTAACCCTATTAGTGGAAAGTACTCCAACCAATCAATGAGATCTCACTAACTCCATGTGATTGGTGTGTGTCTCCTCCTCTCCTTAGGATTTATTTTATATCATATTAATAACCAAAACCCTAACCTAACATTTCCATTAAAGGGATCAATGGTTAAGATAATATCTTAAGTCTCACTCAATATCAATTATTGTCACTTAATCGATATCAATATCACTTTTAGTTATTAGCCAACATTAAGTTAATTAATGTGTATTTCCTAAGATAGACTTCGAAAAGATATGCAAAAGTCACTTTCTCATCAAAACAAGTACTTAGAGCAAAAATCTAGATGAATCATACATGCTCGACACCTGTTCTATGCAAAAGTACATGTCTAAGATAGAATCATCAACACTCCCTCTTAGCGAGGAAGGTACTTCTCGAAGAGCCACTTGGAACTAGTTCTCCCTCTTACCCTAGCACATTGTCACACACATCATTTTACACATCGACCGTCTGTCCAACCCTATTGATCAACTTCTCCTTACTTACTGGAAGTCACAGAATCTATGACACCACACATCAGTGCCAAGGAGTTTGAAAAATATTTAAATTCCTAATATCCCTCACTATGCTCGTAAGAGCTTTCTCCTACTCCTAAGCATCCATCGATGTCATCTCGTAGCAACTAGGTCTCCTAGAAGAAATGGAAGGGGATAAATCCCTCTTTCCCTCTAAATTCATACTCCCTATACTGGAAGTTTGTTAAATCTTCCCACCCTTTGAATCCTTTTTCTCCTTGACCTCTGTCATTGACATCAATCCATGATCCAATATCCCCTTGCATCCAATTATAGGATTTCACTACAACATGTATACTCTTCCCTATTTGACACCAAGAACTCATGTTGATTCTATGCTAGATCCCTTCAAACGAATGAGAACCCAACCACTTTCGAAATAGATGTTGTATCAACTATCCTCCAATGTCAATACTAAGGCCTAATCATATTGAGTTGCGGTACATACAACAAATATGTCACCTCCAGATATTTTCCTGACTATAGATGAAACCTAACTATCTCAACTCCCTTCATAGTGCACTTGGAATGGGTTCCAATATCCACATGCAAATATGAGTATGTTCTTGACAAACCAGTGAACAACACACATGCTCCTTTCATGTGACAAGAATCCCACTATCCATGAACCAAGAACTACTGCAAATGGTGCTAGAAATACAAGAGACTAACAAGAAATCCTTCTCGTACCTCTTAGTAAACTCCTTGACTTCAGATTCTGTAGATATTGTTATCTGCTGAGACTTACTCTTCCCTTTATTTCATTATGGACACTATGAAGCATAGTGGCCAAACTTGTATCATGCAAAGCACTTGACTTTGCTCATGTCCTTCTTCTTTGCCACCTATGAAGTTGACTGTCCACATGTACTTTCCTTGCTCATCTTTACCTAACTTGCAAGAGAAACATTCTCCTCATATTCACCCTTCCGTTGGCCTCCAAATAGAGATTCCCCCCAAATATCCTCTTGGATGAAGTCATCCCACAACCTCTCTCAATTAAGAATATTCTTCCGTCAACAATATATTTGACAAAGGATGCCCATCGCTTCTTGAATCCATTTAGTACAATCCTCACCAACTCATGTTCTATCGCGGTATCCCCAATTGGCACCAACTTATCATGAACCTATGTCATCCTAGTGAGATAACAAGCTACAATATCAATATTTGACATCTTGGTGCTTCTAAGTTCCTCCTTCAACACCATCTTCTTGTTTTTGTCACTAATTTGATATAAATTTGTTAAATCCTCCCACATCTCACTGGATGAATTCTTCTCAACTATGTGAGCGATCAAATGATGATTTATAACATAATTCTCTTGCTTTTCACATCCTTCAAGTTATGAGTTTCCAAGTCCCTAAGATTCGTCGATAGGGTCACTGTGGAGTTGGAAAACTCCCACAACCTATTCTCCATGAGAACTAAGGTGTTCCTATCCTTCTAGGGGTTGTAGTTGGAAGAACATTCCAACATGTCTTCATACATTATACATGTTGCATCCAACTTCAATTGTTAGCCAAATTTATGTTGTTGCCTAAATTTTTGCTCAATGTCTGAACTTATACCCAGTGCTCTAACTTGCTACCTAAACCTTCTAGGGTATGTATGGGGCTACCCAGACCTCTTGCGCCCTTCTTGATTTTTTTTGGGGCTTTTCAAGCCCTTTTTGGGTTCTTCCCAAACCCTTTTTTGGGTTTCCTAAGCTTCCTACTTGTTTCCTGGTCCTTTTCAAGTTAACCTAAAATTTATGGGTGTTGTTTAGGGCTGCCTAAATTTTCCAGGGCCTACTCGTAGTTGCTCCAGGATGCTC
The DNA here is from genome assembly GCA_001517045.1 of Pseudotsuga menziesii. Taxonomy (NCBI): domain Eukaryota; kingdom Viridiplantae; phylum Streptophyta; class Pinopsida; order Pinales; family Pinaceae; genus Pseudotsuga; species Pseudotsuga menziesii. Next base: position 75,878 of record LPNX010375607.1, read on the forward strand.
AATGGCTGCCCTAGTTCGTCCTACTTTGAAGGCTTCCTTGGTGGTTGTTTTTCGACATCTCTACCATGTATTAGTGGCTTTGTTTCTCACCTAGTGGCTACTTGATCTTCTCTAGCAGCTCTAACTCACCTAACAACTGATCTAGGAGGATCTTAAAAGGACAAAAAATTGAATTACCCCAATATCACCAAAACCAGAACCATATTGAAAATATTTTCGAGACAATTCCAATGGCATTCATTTCACCTTAATCGAACTTCATATGTAGAAGTTATCATGTTCTAAAGTTTTGGTAAAACAATATTTTTCATGTGCACAGTGTAAAAAAAGTACCACGTGGAACCATTGGAAAGGTGCCACATGGTATCATGGTTCCTACATGGCATCTCCATGTGACAACACATGGCATCCCTATTGGAAGTTGCAGGTGATGTGGCACTGAGTTGGAAAATGAATTGGCATGTGACTGGGCGTGATGTGGACTGATTTGGAGTCACCATGTGGTTGCTCAAATGGCCAATATAATGATATTTTCAAGACAAATATGGAATCTCCCGTGTGACTTCACATGGAATCCCAATTGGCAGTTGTAGGTGATGTGGAACTGAGTTGGAAAATGAATTGGCACGTGACTGGGCATGATGTGGACCAATATGAAGTCGCCACATGGTAGCTCGATGGAATCCCAATTGGAGATTGCAGGTGATGTGGAATTGAGTTGGAAAATGAATTGGAATTTAACTGGGTGTGATTTATACCAATCCATAGTCGCCACATGCTATCTAAATGTCCACTATAATGATATGTTCAACAAAAATCTGGCATCGCCAAGGATTGAACCCATGACCTCTCTCCACCACAATGCCATTACAAATACATTATATCATTTTCGCTTACAAGGTCATAACATTATTTTTATTTAAGAGCATGAACTTGTATATGGTTTTGAAAGGAGGGGTTTGTTCCAACTCACGAGGGGAAGCTATATTAGTGGGTTGTTATTAATGTTTTTTTTTACAAATAAAAAATTGGTTTTCATATTAAAAATTGTGTCTCAATTACAATAAAATAGAGAGAGATTCTCTTTTAGATTCATCCAACCAAATAAGTCTTAAAGGTCATTCTACCATCAAGTGCTTCAACCTATTTCATTCAAAGCATAGTAAAAAACAACTTTACTTATAGTTCTACGATATAGAAAAACAATAAAACCCATGTCAGGGAAAAAAGATAGATTGTTGGAGTTAGTAAACTCTCAAATCCTCTTATTCAATCAAGTTTCCATCAAGAAACTCCTCGTATAAAATAAAACATCGCTTAGATCCAATGGCCTTTTTTGATAGCACATTCACTTCTCCATTGAATTACCTGTGAATATGATGGAGAGTAGTCCTTGGGAAAGATTCAAGTAGACTTTTGACTCAACAAATCCAATGAGACAAGTCTAAAGAGTGAATGTTACGAGTCTGATTTATCCAATCTATGGTGACTTTGGAATCCCCAAAAATAGGATAAATATGTAGATTCATGTTCCGAGCAAATCGAAGGAGACCCCAAAGTTCCACCAGTTCCACCTTATTGTTTGTGTCTTTTCCCACTTCCATTTTCAGAAGAAAATTGTGATTTATCTACATTTTAATAACCATCCCTAACCCGCATTCACCCATTTGTTAAGCTCCATCAAAAAAATCAGTCACCACAAAGCTATCCATAAATGGAGGGTTAATCACTCCAGCTGGACAATTCTTAAATCCACATCCATACTCCTTCAACCTTGAAATTATATTGATACTTACATGAAAAAAATCTATCTGTTTCTCCTAGAAAATAATGTAATTATTGGCTCACCAAAATTCGCAAATAGTTGCATAAGGAGCGTCCATCAAGAGTGGATGTGAATCCTTCCATCTAAGTAAATTATCTTCCAAATTACCTATGTCCCACTTTAAAAAAAGGGACACTCTTCATGAGCTCAGACCAAACATCATTAGAAAAGATACACTCTCCAAAGAGATGATCCGTTGTCTCCATGGTTGAGAGGCAGAAACAACATATACCCGACCCTAAAAAGCCTCTTTTATGTAATCCATCCCAAGTCATTTTTTTCTTATTTAGAGCCAGCTAGATGAAGTACTGAATTTTGGTAGGGATCTTCCCTTTTCAATACCGAAGACATCCACCACGAAGAGGACCTGGTCAATTGTTTCTCCACGAGTGCATTATAATCCAAAAATGCAGTGACATCACCCCTTTTCTTGTTAAGGAACCATACGATATCATAACTGCAATCATAAAATTTTTATACCTACCCAGATTAATCTGGAATTGAAATCATCCCATCCATCGGTTAGGTCACCTTGTAAATTTAGGTCCACAATTGAGTACCAACCAAAGGCATGCTCTGCAGTCACCTTAACTGCCTGCTTGATCACGACAACATTCCTTTGGTGAAGGTACCTAATAAGATTAACAAAAAGAGAGTTTTATCCAAAATACCAACAATAGGTTCAATCCCTACAAAGACTTGAACGACCCTTCCAATCAACCAACCAACCTTTTGTGCAATAAAGGGTAGTGTCTTTGTAAGACTTCACCAAATCTCTAATGTAGGTGTGGAATTCCTACAATATCTTCTAAATGAAGTAACCAGCACAACATTCTTCAAATATTTACACCTAACCAATTTTCCCCACAGACCTGCATCAAAGAGACAACGACAAATACTTTTGGCACATAAATATTGATTGAAAAGACTAAGATTCTTGATCCCCCAACCACCAAGAAATTTAGGTTTTGATAAAAATTCCCACTAGAGACGATTTTAAGGAACCATACTTATTTAAAAGTGTATAAATGTTGGCGAATCTTACCAATTCTTAAAACGTCAACTATAAAATGTTTGGCGATATTTTTCAAAAAATATTTTAATTTCCAAGGATTTTGTATCGTTTATATAATAATTTGGTGATTTTTAGGGTGAAAAAAGTTTACCCCATCAAAATTGGGTGAAACGGGGCTTCAAAAAATGCAAAATGGAGAATCTTTTTTGGAAAAAAAACCCCTAAAAATAGCCCATGGGCTAAATTTCGCCCCTAAAATTATCCCTGATTCCCACTCAGCAAAACTTGAACTTTTTCTTCTTCTATTTTCCATCCCAAATGAAGTGAAAAATCATCTCCCTCATATTATCAATGATTCATTCTGGAACATTAAACAAATAAAACCAAATTATTATAATACACTATAAAATTGAAGTAATAAGGTGCAACCTTCCTCCTAAATAAAGACATCGAGAGGTCCACATATCCATCTTCCATCTCATCTTTTTTAGAATCCAAATCCAATCGCCTTTCTTATAAATATTAGGTTTTAAATAAAAACCTAAGTATTTAAAATCCTCATCTAAGTCAAACATCTTGAACGGAAAGAGAGACAAAACATAATCTATAATTTCCTAACCATGACATAAAAGAGAGAAACTCAATTTATGTGTACTGAGTTTCATACCTGAGGCACCACAAAAAATATTGCTAATATCCTTTAACTGTTTCCATTCCACAGAAGTAACATCTCCAAATATGAGAACATCGTAGATGAAGAGAAGATGAGATAACAAAAGAGTTCTAGCCACCTTGATCCCAGAGATCAACTTATGATCCTTTGCATTAAGGATAAGTCTACTCAACCCTTCAATAACCAGAATAAAAATATAGGGAGACAGAGGGAATCCTTGTCTAATTCCTCAATATCCTTTGAAAGACGAAGAAGGTGAACCATTTACTAATATATAAAAACTAGTTCAAGAGACACAAGACACGATCCAATTTGAAATCTCCACAATCAATCCAACCTGAAGTAAGATAAGCCGAAGAAAAGACCAGTATAAACCGTCACAAGCCTTTTCCAAATCTAACTTTAATATAGAAGGGGAGAGATTCTTCTTTTTGATAGAATGAAGGAATTCCTTCCCATTTCCCACAACATCAAGGATTTGGCGGTTTGAAAGAAACCCAAACTGTTCAGCAGAAATATAATTGCTTAAGATAGGATTAATTATCTCAGCTATAATTTGGGATATAACTTTGTACAGAAGATTATACAAAGAAATAGGTCAATAGTCATTAAAAGAGATATGTCTATCCTTCTTTGGGATATGAGTAATGTAAGTCAAATTTAATATATTAGGAGCCACCCCAGAGCATCTAGTAGCTTCAACTACCTCAAAAATTTCATCACCCATCAAATAAAAAAAATGCAGGAAGAATTTGACAGTCCAACCATTTGGACCTATGATCTTGTCTTTGGAAAAGAACTTAAGGACTTCTAGGACTTTTGTGAGGATATTTCCCTTCCAATACCCACACAATCACGGTTTTCAAAAAAAAAAAAGTTTAATGCCTAATAGTCTTCCTCTGATCTACGATATTTGAGGAGTTGTTGTCCAAGTATAACTCCTAAAAGAAAGAATTTGCAGAAAGTTTCAAAGATTTACTATCACATATTAACTCATCCCCGAAACCACTGATTTCCCAAATAGAATTTGTGAGTCTTATTTTATTTGCAAAGCAATGGAAGAACATATTATTTTTATCCCCATCCTTGATCCATGTAGCCCTACTATTCTAACATAGAGTTTCTTCCTTCAGAAGAAGAAGCCCCTATTTCCTTAAAATAAGGGAATTAATTCTCAACTTCTTCTCTTCCAAGAACATGTTATTATCAGATGATTCATCTAAGGACTATATTTCATCCTCAATCTCAGCAAGAACCTTGTTGTTCTCCTTTTTCTTAAATTTTCCCATTTTTCCATTTCCTTTCTTAATAATGACAGCTTAGAAATAAGATTGAGCATCATATTCGACTATCATGCAAAAAGATCAGAAACATTGGACCATTTTTCCTTAACTAAGGAGTTAAAATCCATATCCTCCAACCAAACAGGATTCACAACAAAATTTGAACCCAAAATCCAACAAAATCTAACGAAATTGACTATGTCATTGGATTTTATCTTTAAAATTAAAAATTTTGATCATTTTTTTTAATTGAGACATGGAATTGTCAGATATCTGACGACCATCGAAAAGTTGATGACTACCGACATATAACCATTGGTATACTGTTGGATAACCGATGGGGTCATGTTATGATTTTTTATGGAGCTTGATTTTTTAATATCGATAATGTTCATTCAAGATCTTTATGAGAAAATTGAAAATATAAATATTCCTGATCCATACGAACAAAATCAACAATTGCTTACTAGCATGTTAAATGGTTCAATTTGTTGCACTTCCTTATGGTTGGGGTTAGGATTAGGTTGAGTATATAGTTGCGGTCGTAATGGTACGTTAATTAGTGCAGGGTTAGTAGTGAGTTATAGTCGTGCCTGTTGAAACTATGGGTGAGGGAACTAATTCAGTGGGTAAGGGTTTCTCCAGTTTGGGGACCAATGAGTTGGCTGATTTGGCTGTGATGACCATGACATCCATGGTGTAAGATATTGCATTGTAGGTTCAGTGGATGGGTGCATGGTTAAGTTTGTGCTTGCTTGGACTAAAATTTGGCATCCTTAGACTAGACGCATGCATTGAAGCCATGCTAGTGTTTCTAGAACCAAACATAATTGACACTAACAATTAGAGCATCAAAAACCATACTTATAGATTAATTAATGTGTGCACAGGGCCAACATTGAAATTTTTTTAATTTGTGCTTGCTTGGAATAAAATTTGGCATGGTTAGGCTAGATGCATGCATTGACGCTTTGGGAGGGTTTCTAGACTCAAACATGTATGAGACTAAGAACCCGAGCATCAAAAACCATACCTTTAGATTAATTAATGTGCTACACAGGGCCAACATTGAATTTTTTTATTTTGTGCTTGCATGGACTGAAATGCGGCATGGTTAGACTAGACACATGCATTGACGTTGTGGGAGGGTTTTCAGACTCAAACATGACTGACACTAACGATTCGAGCATCAAAAACCATACCTATAGATTAATTAATGTGCTGCGTGGGGCCAACATTGAAATATTTTAAAATTGTGCTTGTAGTGCTTCTTCAATAGACAAGCCATTAATACACTTTATGTCAAAACCCCAAATTTTCACAAAAATTTAAATTTTGAAATAACATAAAATGTTGAAATTGTGGTTTATTAACAGTTAACGGTTAGAAAAAAGAGAAACAGTTAATAGATTAATTTGCATAAACTCAATTATGTTAACTCGGCAGTTTTCTTATTAATACAATCTTAAGTTTAACTTGTGCATTAATTCTATATTTGGTTTACTGATGAGTTCTATTTATGATAGTAGGTGGAATCTGACTTGAATTCCAGGGCTTACTTAGCATTTATGCTAATGCAGATGGATTATTTGTTCTTACAGGTTTACAGGTATAAATGACCGAGTATCATCTTTAAATTCATAAAGCATCCTGCAATATTTCTATTTGCAATTAATAAGCTTAGATTATAAGCTGTTGTAATCCAACTTACTTCCATAAGGTAACACAGTTTGTTTTCTTCTGTTGTTATTGTAAACGAAGTTTAGATGAATGTATTTCTTCCAGTAGAATAAGTAGCGATAGTATTACTTCCTTTGGTTCTGAACAGTTTATTTTATCTACTTGATATTCTTTATTTTCAAAAATGCATACCCTAGCAATTCTATATTACAATTCTTGTATTAGTTTCTATCTAAGAACAACTTCCAGGGTTGGTGTTTTTCTTATCGAGCCAATCTCTTCATCTTATGTTAACCTTAGTAATTTGGTAAGAATGTAAAACTATACTCCAAGTAATGAGAAACTGCCACAACGTCTAAGATAAGATCTCATGGATCTGAATTCAGTAAAAGAGTTCATAGGGAAATGTTCTTACCTTTCACTTTGCCATTACATAGTTTATTATCAAAACTTGGCTAGTTTCTAAGATTTAATAAAGTGCATAAACTATTTGTTTATTGACATAAAATATTTTATTAGTGTTACAATTGCATAATACTGATGAACCTACCCAAACTTCACTATGCAAATTACTCTAGTTGAAAGTTGTGTAATCATTTACACCACCATGAAGGGAACTGGAACTATTAGATAGTTATTCTTACACTATTCACTAAATTGTTTATAAGACAAATATTTCATACTTATCTTAAAATACTATTGATGACAACTTAGTTATTGCACAACCTATATCCCAATGATGATATCTTTATATAAACTTTGATGAGCTGTAACCAATTCAAAAGAGGTTAATACCTATATAGGGATTATTTGTATTACTATGATAAATGTTTATATAACCTTTTAATATCTCCATAAGTCAATTATTAGTGCAAACTTATAATAGAGAATACATGATTCTCATGAGATTACTAATATAATCTTGTATCATTGCTTACCAATAAAAATATATATATAAGATTTCCTTTAGGTCACGAGGATATAAGGTTATGATTTGTGTTAAGTCAACGTTATAATAACGTTGCAACCCACACCAATGATGAGGTAAATTTTTAACGTTAAGCAATTATCAAATAAGTGAATCCCATGCAAAATATAGAGATCATATAATATTTGATGAAATCATTTGGGAGTTTTAATGATTGTTATGGAATGCAGGTGACTATGGAAAGTCGACCCACTACATGAAGAAAATGTTGCGACCACGTGGAAGTTCCTTGGCCATGCACCGGTTGCATAAATAGTTTTTAACCTAACCCTTGGCTCATTCAAACTCCGTCATTTGCGTTGACCATGTGGGATGCTCTGCAAGCTCCCATGGCAGCCATGAGTTGCAAATAGCTACAGAGGCTTCCTCGCTAGTGTTTGTCGTGTCTTTCTCCCTTGTGTTGGATTCTACCATTTGCCGTCACTGTAATTTCTGTTTGTCATGTCTTTCTCCCTTGGGTTGGATTCTACCATTTGTCGTCACTGTAATTTTCTTTCTTTGGTCAGAGTTCATTGCTTCTCCTTGCACATGGCTTTACCACCGCTTGAAACTCCTTTTTGCTGCTCCTTCTGTCGTGGTCTGTCAATAGTGACAGCTTGAGCTTATGAGGGTGATTGATAAACTCCTTCGTCGTAGGGTTTTGGAGTTTAGTTATCCTGCTTGTGTACTAGTGACAGTCTGACTCCTTGTAGCCATTGCTCAGGCTTACCCACACCTCTGCTGATAGTTGTGAATACACCAGAGTCCTGGTGTCTTCTTCTTCGGCGAGAATGAGGGTTTGGCTCTACTTAATGCTAGTTGTGGTTTTGTTATTCCTCCGAGGTTACATCGTTTTTGTTTCCAGCTGGGGTAAGTTATTAATTTAACTACCAATACTATTTTCATTTTCAATCTGCAAAAGGGTTTTGAAATTTAATTAACTCTGTTTCTTTTACAATGCAGGTTAACATGTCTTCAAGGTTGACAGTCGTGCTGCATAAAAATGGCTCCCCGAGTAGTCTACGGTAAGCTCCGGTTTCGAACAAGGTTCTCTCTGTTTGTACAGACTCTTGCAGTTGGAGAAGGTCTCAGTCGTGTTGTACCTAGTAATGGGTTGCTTTCCTTCATTTTTTTTTTATAAATTTTACTTTGGTTTAACACCCTTGCTTTTCGCGAGGTGACTACGGCTGTAAGCTGTGACTTGTAAAGATCCTCTCATATTAGTGAAGAACTTACAGTTTGTAATAACTAGTTATTACTTGTGTATACTCCATATTTTAATATGGATGATCAGCTCCTCTCTGAGGTTTTGTACTCCGTTAATGTTTTTGGATTACATTCAGTCTTTGGACTTGTTGATATAATGTGAATATCTTTAAGCAGTCTGTCTTGAGCTTAAATTCGTTCTCCTTTCTGTATTTATATTTTTATCTCTATGTAAATAAATTAAAATTTTCTTTATATGTTTTAAATCAAAAGAATAAGTATATTATTTATCCTAGGTTACTACTGTAAGGGATTTGCATATATAAGAATACTGGTAGTTTTCTGCTCAGAAATACAAGCTAGGTTTTTTACCCTATTTAACCTTTTAAAATGATAATTTATATATTGTTATTTAATTAGGTTTTATTACTGTCAAAAGAATTTAAGATTATTTTAGTGGCTCCAAGAAATTCCAGGTTAGGGTTTATGGAAATAATCTTTGTTTCTTTCTTTAAAGATTTCCTCAGTTTGTTAAAAGAATTTTTGATTTATTAAATGATATTGTTTATGTTAATAATATTATCTACAAATACTATATTTTCTTAAGTTTGTATTTGCACATACACTTTATTAATAAACACTGAGACCAGTCTATAATAGTTTAGTTTGTTTAATAGGATTATTTCTGTAAGCTCGCTAAAAAGTGAAATGAGGATTTTCAACCCTATCATTACCCTTTACATATATAATTTGTCTCTAAAAGTTAAAGAACGGTTCCTCGTTAATAATACTTAAAGCATAGGTTACTAATGTATCTTAGTTGTTTTGATTCTAAATAAAAGAATACTGTGAGAGCTAAATAAGTTCTTTATTAAGATATTCCGTATCTTGAATTAATTTGTGTTTAGAATTTAATTAGGTTATCAAACCCTACTTAAGGTTCGAATAGTTGCAGGTTAAGTTAGCTATTAATATTAGTAAACGATATAAACTACAGAACCATACTTAAACCCTTACTTAACATAAATAAATAAGCATTATATCTGAGATGTTTCTATTTCCTCTATTTCAGTTAGTAGTATAGTTTATAAAAGAAAGTATTGTGTAAAAGAATAATTTATCTACTTGAACACATTGCTATCAGTAAAAATAATATGACTATTTCTTTTTCTAGCATTCTTAATACACAGTTTGGTTTTAACATTAAACCTAACTAGGCAAATTAATATTCTTTTCAGAAAACAACTATCTATAGAATGAAATGATTCCAATATTCTGAAAAACATAAATAACTCTATTCATTTCAGATTTCTTTCCTAACCTTCATCTATTTTAAACTTTACTACCTGTGCTAGAGTACAGTCTAGTCCATTCCAGACATGGAAAAACACAGGTACGATTATTTTCATCAAATACAGATTCAGCATTTCAATAACTAAAAGATTACAAGCTTTAACAGTTCACTACAAAACATATAAATCCTTCATTATTCATTCATTCTCAGATATAACTTTTAACACAATAAATAAAAGACTATAGAACCTATTTAAAGCTGGACAACAACAGCGTTGGGAGGCCGTTTCTCCCTACCAAATCCTAGAGAGCGCTCAAACAACAACTTCTCAAGACCCCCGAGCTTGTTCCTGGTCTCCTTGGCTGAGAATTGGTGGAGCAAGCAACAAAATACTAGTCCAATGACTCAGTACTAACTTTGCACTCAACAGCAAGATCCTTCTGCTGAATAGCTGTAGTAGATCACTTTCTACATTTTACCCCTCAAACACATTCCACAAATTCCCTTCCCAATGAAATCCTCTGAAGTACATTCACCTAAATGGTTCTCCTCTTGGAATGAGCAGCCTTAGCTCTCTTCAATGGGTATTTTTATTAAGATTGCCTAGGTATTTTTGGGTTAATTGTCATTAATTGAGCCACCTGCTCTGATCCCACTTTCTTGGGGGATCATGACCCCAAATGTAAGGAGGTTGCCACCTGCAACATTGGAAGTGTTTGAGGATGCTGCCACTTGTCTATTTGCTCTCCACCCAGTCTCCTCCACCAACTTGACCAGTAAACACTATTTTAACAACTCTCCCAAGCTGTTGTCTCCACTTTTATTTATTTATAATTAAAATATTCAGAATTACATTCAATATCCTTGACTCTGCTGCGTCATCATTTACAACTTAGCATAAAATTTAACATAATGTCTTGGAATAAAATCAAATAAGATAATATTATTTTGCAAAATTAGGGCATGTGACACTTTAGTATTTGTTCTATATTTTGGAAAGTAATTATATAATAATTTTTTGTTAGATTATAAATATATATAGATAGATATGCACAAAAAAATTATCAACACCCCCATTAAAACTATGCGAAAGAAGATTGAATCACTTCTCTCTAGTTTTTGTTTATAATAATAGATCTTGTAGACTAAGTTTTGGAAGGTTAAGGTTTTTGGCATTGTTGGCCTTGTAGCATGAAAAATCAACATGGTAAATTAAGTTTAGAATTTTAAGTGTTTTATTGGTAGATAGTTGGTTTTGTGCTAATCTTAGAGGTTTAAATTAACCTTCAATATTAATACATTATTGGATTTTTCACTTTATAGTTGGAGTCTACATTTGCTCCTTATTTCTCATGTATAATTATTGATTATGTATAGTTATGGTTGGTTTCCAACTCCTTTCTATGATAAATTATTCAAATATATTAGTCAACTACTATCCATTTTGCAACCAAATTAACATGACCTTGATTTGTTGCAACGTCAATAAGTCTAAGATAACCTTGCATAATAAATATTACTTTATGGAGAATTCGTATGAATTTGAAACTATACATATTGAAAGATAAATTGCAGTTTAAAAAACATTTGTGTGCATGTGGAATGTGACTTCAACAATATGACATCCAGAATGTGTTTGACATAAAATATTTGGGATATTATTAAAATTAGTATAATTTCAACTCTGAAAAAACTTAGAGTGTCTTGTTTCATAATAGTGGAACCAATATTCATATTTGCAATGATACCCCTATATTTTATTTAATTTCTTGTTAGATCACAAGATGTTTTTCTTGAGTTCCTTTACCATCTTAGGTAATTTGATATACTAGTGGAGAAAGTGTGCAAACCATTTTTTTGTTAAAAAATCCTACTTCAATGATAGAACTAGACAATGTAAATACACAAACACTAACAACTGAAATATCAATGACCCAAAAGAATTGCAACTTCTTCAATATGCTCATAATTTACTAGGTTACAACACCTCTTGGTCATAGTTAGAGGGTGTTTAGGTTGGGGGTATATAGTTAGGACTTGCTCAATTATAAGTTCCACTTTAATTGCATTTATTTTTATGAATTAGTTTATATATATATATTACAGAAATGGATATTGTTTATATTAAAGAAATAGTGGTAAAACCACTGGCACAGTTACATCATGAAAAGGTTTTTCCAAATTCCATACAACAATTTCAAAATGACAATGAGATATAATTGTCCAAAACCTGAAAGCTTGCATATAGACAAGCCTAAATATTAAATATAAAACATAACAGTTATCATCTAACATAGATGAGAATGTAAATAGACAATTACATCATGAAAAGGTTTTTTCAAATTCCATACAATAGTTTGAAAATGGAAATGGCATCTACTTGTACAAAACCTGAAATTATTCCATAGAGACAAGCCTAAAAATTAAACATAAAACATAATAGTTATCAGCTAACATAGCTGTGAATATAAACAGACAGTTACATCATGAAAAGGATTTTTCAAATTCTATACAACAATTTGAAAATGGTAATGAGATCTAATTGTCCAAAACATGAAAGTCTGCCATAGATACAAGCCTAAACATTAAACCTACAACATAACAATTATCATCTAACATAGCTACGAATGTAAACAGACATTTACATCATGAAAAGTTTTTTTCAAATGCCATACAACAGTTTCAAAATGGCATTGAGATCTACTTGTCCAAAACACGAAAGCATGCCATAGATACAAGCCTAAACATAAAACATAACAATTATCAGCTAACATAGTTGTGAATGAAACAGACAGTTACATCGAAAGGTTTTTTCAAATGCCATACAACAATTTCAAAATAGAAATGAGATCTACTAGTCCAAAACCTAAAAGTCTTCCATAGAGACAAGACTAAACATACAACATAACAATGATCAACAAACATAGTTGCGAATGTAAATAGACTACTAGTGCTATAGACAGTTAAAAAAAACTAGAACCCAAAATTGATGATTTTGGTTGTCTGAAGGACCAGGGGCAAGTTCTAGAGAAGCTGGTTGGGTTGCTCATGCATTCCTCCTTTCCAGAGACAGACTGTTCACCTGGAGCTCCAATCTGTCAAACCACAACTCCAATTCAGCATGCATGGTAATCAGGGCTTGTTCTGTTTGAGAGAGGGAGGTAGAGAATTCCTCATGAATCTACAACATGTCTTCATACACCCTTGCAAGTCGACGCCCCCCTTCATCATCGACTTTCTGCACAAACCGATTCTGGTCGTGGACCTTTCGACAAAGCTCCTGGATTTCTAATTCCAACTGATGATACGAGTCTTGAACACGAGCAGTTGAATCATAAATAGACATCATGGAATTATTAGCAGAGACGGCACAAGGAGAACTAGGTTATCTGAGTCTAACTATCCCACCAAAGATGAGGAATAAAATAGAAAACAGTCGTTGTCCCAACATCCCATATTATCATCCAACTCATAATTAATACTCCTAAATCATTCATTGCATCATGAATCCAGCTCGAATCCTCCATACGTGGATTGCCTCCTGTGAACTGATGGCGGCAAGTACTAATTTTATAGGGAAATGCATTTCCCATGCCAAGGTCACTGCTCACTGGAAACTTTTGAATAGGCACCTTATTCGCAAATTCATCTAGATAGACGGTGTAAATTCCAATCTCTTTATGCATGTTTCTACGTTTTGAGTTAATCACCAAAATTTTAGATTCCCTTCCAAATTCGGATGTTGAGATTGCAGGGTGCAAAAACAACAATGAAACAGTGCGGAGTTGGAGTGGCGGGGTGGCGGCGAGCAATAAATACAAAAAGGTAGTGACATATTCATTCGATTGGAAAGGTGGTGACATATTCATTCGTGATCGGCACTGAATGGCACTCTTTTACTACCAAATCAATCGATGATAGTGTCTGGAGCAGTATATCGAACGACCAAAACACCCCATAGTCGTCGGACCCCGGCATACAAAACATTGTTGAAACTATAGCTTTTGTTTTTTAAATTGTAATTTAGATCATTTGGGTGTCTTTAGAATATTTCATTTAGTCTAAAATAACGATGTTTGATTTCTCAAATCGCGAAATTGCAAAAAAACTGATTTTCATTCAAATTTCGATCGTTTTCATTGAAAAATGATCGAAAAGGTGGGGCATTTCAGTTAGCCTTTATCCTACGCGATGGTGCCCCTAATCACATGGCTTAATAAAGTTGACAAGCCTTCATCAAACAGAAAGATCAAATATGTCCATACCATAATTACTTCAAATTCATAGGTGGGAACTTTGTTAGATTCTAATTGCTCCCAAGGAAAACCGACAGTTTCCATGAATGACTAGAAAAAAAACTGAAAAGATGGCGGTGGGAGAGCAGCAAGAATGACAGTTTTTCAGCGAATAGATTGGTGGAATTTCATCAAAAATTCAGCGGAATTTTGGTGAATAAGTTGGTGGAGTTTCTACAAAGAGTGGTAAGATTCACAGAGTTTCATCAAAAATTTGGCAGAAAAGCTAGTGGAGTTTTGACAAAAAGCAGTAACATTGGCGGTGTTTTAGCAAAAATTTAGTGGAATTTTGATGGAAAAGATGGTGGAGTTCGGGAAAAAAGTGGTAATATTGGAGGAGGTTTAGAAAAAACTTGGTTGAATTATGGTGAAAAATTTGGTGGAGTTGCAACAAAGAGCAATAATATTGGCAGAGTTTCAACAAAAAGTTGGCGAAATTTCAACAAAAAAGCTGGTGGAGTTTCAACAAAGAGTGGTATTATTGGCAGAGTTTCAGCAAAAAGTTGGCAAGATTAATTCAGTAGAAAAGATGGTGGACTTTCGACAAAAAGAAAGAAGGTTGACGGAGTTTCGGCTGGAATAGAATCCAACAATGCCCAAATGAAATTCAATATCCTTACCCAAATGGATAAATTCCCCTCGCCAATCATTTCCAACAATCCACATAGGACCACTTATCATCTTGGGTCCTTCGCACCTGTCTCTGCACACAATTCTTACACAAAACCCATCAAGCCGACCTATCGAAAATTTATTGAACCATCTATCAAACTATACAAAAATATAAAATCAGAAATGGCACATATATTTATATACAACTTCGTGGAAAATAAATAGGATATACCCCGTTTTTAATCCCCGCTTGCATTAAAATAAATAGGATACATATGTTGTAAATAATCTTGGTGCGGAACTCAAGGCCAAGGCCCCACCATGGATTTGGTCATGTTGTGTTTTTTATTAGGAATGGTAACCGATGGTATATCGAGACATGCGACATATATTTAATTATGGCATCATGTAAACACACTTTTTAATTAAACAACTCAACTAGCTATGTTCGCAGCAACTAAATTGAGAAAGGGCATGATTCCAAAGGATAAGGAAAAAGGGGGGGGATGTGGAACATTGAGTCATGAGGAAAAAGTCTATGTTTCGCCACCTCCCTTGGTTAATTTTCGGTTTGTTAGTTGAGGCAGTGATTGGCTGGCAAGCAGACCACTACCATGCCATGCTTGCTCTCCTCTCCACGACGTGGGAACTGTTTCTTCCCCACTCCCTCGGATCTTGGTTGTTCATCTTCCTCATGCAGGACGGGGGAATAAAACGTTTTACCAACCGTTGTGTGGGGGTTCACCCTCGCTCTCTCTCTCTCGCTGATTGCCGATCTGTAATTCATTTTTCTTTCATCCACACAGAGAACCGACTTTTGCCTCCACGCATTGGACTGTGTACTGTTTTCATTCACCATTCAGATCGCAGTAGAAATTATTGGGTGTGCTTTTCCACGAATTGATGGAATCGAGGGTGATTCTTCCTGTGAATTTGTGTTGAACTGCGTATGTTGGCGGTGACTTTTGATCATTTTCAGATCTATGTAAGTTTCCCAGCAAAAGTATTGAAGGTTGGATCGCTGTGGGTTCATCGGATTGGTCCCTGGACTATTTTTGGGTTGGTGAATGATGGCTTGAGATGCTTGACAAACTTGGTGGAATGAGAACCACACGGACAGAGCTATTGAGATGGATTTCTTCTCCACAACCCCTGAAGAGCATTGGAGGGAAGATCAGGGTCTGAGGGATTGCGTTGCAGAGAAGGGGCTGACTTCCTTGTGTTGGGTGTGGGTGGGTGTTCTAGAATCCAGGTTGGTTCTGGTGTTGGTGTCTACAGCTCTTCAGTGAGCTCACCAGCTTAGCATTAGCCTTTCCCCAGCTCCTGTTCGCCTGATAAACCCAACTGTGTTGGCTTGGCTGAACTGTGTACCCTTGTTGTGTTGTTATTCTTTGCTATGTGTAAGCCTGTTAGTTCCTTATTCCTTGGGGATTCATGCCCAGCTCGGGGGTGGAAGCATTGCCAGAAGATCTAGGAGCGTGCTAGCCTATGGTTGGGTGGAACGTTGTAGTGACATAGCTGGTTGCAGAACGATTTCTTTATAAAGATAAGTAATCTTCTCTATTTTACTTCTGCAATCCTATTTACTGTTAATGATCATGATGAACATGTTGAATGCTTATATGAATGTATGTTACTTCCACTGTGTATGATACATAATCCTGTATGCATGTTTTAGTTCAAGCATTTTATTTCAGCATTTCAACAATGATTATGAATGTACATGTTCATGGGGCTAGATGCCCAATTTTTTTGGTGTGTAGTAGAGTCCTCTTCGTCGGTCGAGGGTCGGGGACGTTACAATATGCAAAAGATTAAAGAGTTTCACAAACATGAGGAGACCCTTGTTCTTGTAACAGTTGACAATTTGCATCAAAAGAAACATGAGAATTAAATGCATCCATTGAGAGCGATGTTGAGGCCTGGAAAATCGCAGGTAACAACAGTTAGGGATTCTCCCCAGTAAACGTTCCCAACTAGCCCGTTACTATTTTGTATGGCGAATCTGTCTGGTTTACAGTCCGACTACTGTAGGTCAAGTAACAAAAATAAAGGGTTTTACCAATTATGGCCCAGTCCACCATGTGTATTTTTAGTTTTTTGTATTTAAGTATGAGATGCAAGTGCCTATCTAAAAATGCAGATTGATAGAGAATACGAGGAGCGGTCACAATGTGATGCGTAGGTTCTTACCTCTCATCTTAACTCTCTCGCATCTAAATCACACACAACAAGAAAAACTAAAACTAACTATCTAACCTATCCCTGGGGATCAAGATTATTATTCATCAATGAGTAATGTATTTTTTGCATGCATTAAGAAAAACCACAAATAGTTGTTACTTATTTCAAAACACATGAACATTTATACATATATGAACAACCAGACAGCTAATTGTTTATGAACAACATTCATTACCTACAGTGGAAATTTCATAGAATAAACTAGAGTGCATTCATAATAAGAACATAGGTTCAAAGAGTTAGAACGATCTCACAGTTAATGGATAACAGCTGAAAATGAAATAGTTCACATTCAACAAATCCATAGCACAACATTTGAAACCTTCCACAAAGCTTTCTCCAACAGGAAACTTGTAATTTATTTATGCAAAAGGAAATAGTTCTTCTTACATCAAACTCTCACAAATCTCTCTAGGAAAAAGTCCTTTCTTCCCTTTAACTCACCTATATTTATACAAAACAGCGAAACCTTTGGGTTGACCCCCCAAGTGACCTTTGGGCTTCCCCCAACCGTTTAATTTCACAAATTTGTCCTTTTGTGAGTGCTCATGATTCATACAATACGTTATACTTTAGATTAAGATTTAAGAGCACTTTGTAAAGAGGGACCAACTTAGTAACTGATGAACCTTTTCCAAGCCTGAGCCTCTATTGCTAACGATTCTGCTCAATAATTTGTTGGTCTTTTTGAGATCCTGTTGATCTCAGACCTTCACTATCTTCTCTTTGACCAAAATCTATGCTTCTTACTTTCTTTTCTTCATCCAACTCCCTTCTGCTTTGTCCTTTAGAAACGTCTTCTTCGCAACAGCAATCATCAAACTAGACGTGAAAAATATCCTAAGTCCATCTGCAATTAAAACGAAAAACTTAACATTAATACGGACTGCATTCAAGAAAATGTAAACCACACTATAAATAAAACTAATCATCAAATGTGAGTCCCTGCACTGTGTTCTCATTGAGAAAACTCTATCATGATCAAAAGAATCAGAAACCTCCGCCGCCCATAAAATATGGTAAAAACACACAACAAACAGCAGGAAAAATCCTCACCGGCGGGAAAAAACTAAGCATCAGGCATACAATCCACTATGGAGCTGCAACGACGGAAAACCATCAACCTAAGGTTCCCATGATCAAAATAAAATGTCGACGAAATAAAACACTAGAAAAAACTACAGCATCATATATCAGAACCACTATAGCATCGGATGATCAATTCCCTAAGGAGCCGCAATGGCGCGCAATGGACAAACTAAAAGTTCCGTGGTCAACATAAAAACATCGACGGCTGGCAACTCTAAAGCTAAAGGTCGGAGCTCAAAACCACTAATCATTGGCGATATAGTTCATTACGCAGTCGCAATGGTGGGAGATAGACTGACTATAGCTTCCGTGAAAAAAGAAAAATCACCAGTGATCGAAAGAGCTAAGGACTATATATCGGCGAGTCAAAACTTAACGCTGCCACCATGTCGGCACCGCAAAGGACTAGCCTTCCGATCAAAGTCAAACACCGATCCGATAGCGATAACAAAAACATCACAAAGAAAAAAATTTGATTAATAAACCAAGGCATCGGTGAAAATCAGAACTAGCCATCGGCACATTCATTATTTAGCTTCCACAATGGTCACTGTGTAGAGAACTACAGCACCGATTTACTATTCAACTGACCTTTGAAAAACCAAATCAAATATGTTAAGTTCCAAAAGACCTTCGGTTGGGCAGCAATAAAAAGTTTGTGTCACTTCCAAAATAGCAGCAACAAAGAGAACTAAAGTTTCGATTCAAACATAAATAGACTTCTGATAGCAATGAAGGAAATCATTCGGATCAAAAGGACAACATTTTCAAATCAACTTTAAACCCCATAGTCCAAAGCATTGGCAGACAAAAGCAGTTTTCTGAAAAGCATGAAAACAGTCGACCTCACTTCAACTTCAAACAATCCAAATTTGTAGCAGAGGGAAAATTAAAACATAGTTCAATAATCCAAACAGTCTTAGGCAAAATGAAATTAAAAGGAGGGTCCAAAATTTAAAAAAAAAATGGGAGAAAGTTGCAGCTGCAACAATTGGCGACTACCTAGTGAACCCAGATCTCTGGAAAACTTTTTCTTTGAGCAGTAGACTATTTTGATAATAAATACTAGCATGTTGAATTCCTTTAGATGTATGGATTTCCCAAATGGCACATATGTACTTTAATCATTGATGATAGTCCAATTTAGGAATAATGGGAACCAAGATTTAAAAGTCCAGATAACTCTTTTGAGGCCAGGAATATGAATTTCATTTTTTACCTCTGTCTTCAGGTAGCTTCCAGCTCGGACACCACAGGATTGTAACATATGGTAAACATAAATATTCATTTGTTCCTCATTCCCATGCCATTTTGCACTTTTTTGTGCTGTTGGACTTTTGTCCTTTATTTTGAGTCCTCCTGCATGCCTTTCTTTCTGAATTTTTTTATTCAGGATCCTCTATCCATAGTGTCCTTTTGTGTGAGAGATGTATTTAATTTTCAGCTCACGGACGGAGAAGAACTTTGGAAATTTTGTACTCATTTGGTTTAGTACTTTGTTTTGATACATATTGCTTTCTTAGGAGTTTCTTGACTCTTATTTGCCTTTTCGCTTTCAATTCTTGGCATGGGATCATTTATATATAATATATTGTTTACCTTGCTTCCTTTCCATGGGTCTTTTGTTGTCACTCCCTAAGACATTTTTTAAATGTGAGATGGATGGAGCCTCGAAATAGTATTCCAGACCTTTTGATCCTGAGTTATTTTACAAGGATTTAGGACTTCAATGTGTTCATAGCCATTTAGAAAAACTGCTAACTAGAAGAAATTCTTTCAGATGAAACAATAGTACACAGTCTTATAATCAAGGATTTTAGTTAATCCAAAATTCTGATGCTCTCCATGCAACCAAAATTTTGCCTCTTTTTATTGAAATCAATCAAAATCTAAACTAAAAACAGACAAAAATAAAATAAATCAAACATAAAGCACCAAATCCTTTTATTTATGTACAAGATAATCTAAAAACAAAAATCATGAAAAATAAAGTTTGAGAACTAAACCACTAACTAGTCAGGCCTCTGCCCACCCCTATAAATCTGGAAACTTGTAAGTTAAGGGTCTAGGCTTAACTACAAAATGAAAAAGACCTAACCATTATCTAATTCTACTGTACTTGAATCCAAAACTACATCTACTATTTTACAATCAAGCTCATCAGCCCATGAAAATCGAAGGAGATCAAGCTGGATGTCTGATGTACTGCTAGCTTCTTCTACTTGGTAGTCTCCCAGATCTAGCTCAATTAGATGATTTCCCAACACAGAATTTACTGGTTCATTTTTTTCTTCCAATTGAGTAACATTGTGCTTCAGTAGGGCTCTCTTAATATTTTAATCTGGTTTGGTCTTCCCTTCTGAGGCAGCCACAAATGTGACCAATTTGAAGCAAAATACCAATTTAGTCTTGCTGACCAGTCTAGATTCAAAATCAGTCCATAGCCATCAGGTATGTCTGATACTACAATATCAATGTACTGACATATCTTTTCATTTGCAGATAAGCGAATTAGAACATCTTCCATTTCCCTGACTACTTTCACATTGGTCCTATCTAATTGAGTAACCTCCCAAGTAGTAGGTTTAGGTTGTGCATTAATATTTTTGTAGACAGACAATGGCATCACATTGACTGATGACCCTGATTCTACTAAACAATTGTGCACATTATGGTTTCAAATCTCAAGGGTCAAGAGGAATGGTGGCGTTTTAAACCTAGTCTTACCTCCCACACTTGCTTCAACAATCTCTTCTATAGGTTGGTTGTTAGTGGGAAGCTCCTCCTCTGGTACTTCAAATGTTTTTAAAAATTCGTACCCCATCTCATGTGCTTTGAGATTTTCCTTGACATTATCAGCTTTGTCTTCAATAGGCCTAACAGGCATTTTGACTTGTCTTGGATCTTGACTGCTAATAGTAAGTTCAGGTATTTTATCATATGTGTTGTTCTTCTGTATTTTCTTCATCTTCTCTTGAAATTTCTTAATCTTTGGAAGTATTGAATTGTATTTACTTAACAAACCTTGGCTCCTGGATGTCACATTTGTTTCTGATATCTCCTCATGCTTCAGAGTACCTTCATCTTCTATATCAAAAAGTGAGACACAGTCCCATAAAACCAGAGCATCATCCTCTTGTTTTTATGTGGATTTATTTCCCTTTTCCTCCTCATCATCAGCTTCTATTAGTTTAGATTCCAATAGTTGATTCATTACTAATGTCATCGAATTGATCCATTGAGGGCAATTTTTCTCAGAATGAGGTTGCTGATGAAAGGTGCAAAAATTATCTATCCCTACCTCTGTTAAATTCATTGATGTCGGACTATGTGGAGGAGGCTTAGATTGATTATTGTCCTCTCTCCTTTTATGGTAAGGGTTATAATTTTTCTAAGCTTCTTTTTCCTTTTCCAGATCTATTATTCTGTTAGATAGTTTCTGCATCATTTTCAACATTCCTTCAAATTCATGTGACTGCTCCTCCTTACGCTTAGACAGTAATAAGGCTTTCTTACCAAAAGTTTTTTCTCCCGACTGCTCAGGATAATCTTCTATGCTCTCTTTCTTAGCTTCTACTCTCTCGGCTTCTTCATAAGTTTCTGACAACATAGGTTTGACTTGTATCTTGGAAAACATGGCAAAGTCAAGCCCTAAAGCTGAAGTATAGTATTCGATCAAAACCTTATCAGACGGTTTATCAGTTGCAGAAAAATTCTTAAGATAAGCAACAAACCTTTGGGTGAAACTATGCACTTTCTCTTTTCTTTCTTTCTTCAAAGCACATAACCCTTTCATTAGAGCTGCATGAGTTTTCTAGGATGCATATTTACTTCTGAGTATCCTTTCAAAAGTGTCTCAGTCTGGGATTGAGTTTGTAGGTAGAACAAAATACCATGAGGCTACTGCTCCTTTCAGGGTATGTGGAAACAATATGCAGACTACATCTTCATGTTCTCCATCCCTTAGTCCTTCTATAGCCAAGTCAAAGCTTTGCAAATGATCATCTACTAAAATATTTTCACTTGGGTCAAACTTGGGCAGTATTTTCTCAAAATTCTGAGGTAAGTCATGTAAAGCGGGTGCCAGGTTTAAAGGTGATCTAGCCCTCCAAGCAGGTGGTGGATTTGGTGGGTTGGGTGGCTTATTTGCATTCACGTTTTCCATGAGTCTGGGTGGAGAATGAGGTGGTGAGTGAACAGGGATATGAACAGGTGAACAGTAAGGTGTATCTGGTCTCACTTGATTCAAAGGCTAAACAACTTCCTGTAAGGTTGTTTCTACCAATTCTTCAAAATCTCCAACCAACACTGCATCTTCCACTATATGGCGGTCTTTCTTCTTATATTTTCTTTTGGGTAAGGTAGGGATAGTCGGTAATCCTCCAATATTCTTCACATATTCCCTAGTATGTCTTCTCAGATCATTAACTACTTCATTATCGACAGAATACAGATGCTCTTTACCCTTCTCTTCAGGAATTGGATTGGGAAACAGACTGCTTTCAGAACTATCACCAGTGGAATAATCTCAAGGAAATGGGTTTCCTCGACTATCCATGCACTAGCTTCCCTCCTTCTAGAGCCTAAAACTGTTGAGGCCTGGAAAATCATAGGTAACAACAGTTAGGGATTCTCCCCAGTAAACGTTCCCAACTAGCCCGTTACTGTTTGGTATGGGGAATCCGTCTGGTTTACGGTCTGGCTACCGTAGGTCAAGTAACAAAAATAAAGGGTTTTGTCGGTTACGGCCCAGTCCACCGTGTGTATTTTTAGTTTTTTGTATTTAAGTATGAGATGCAAGTGCCTATCTAAAAATGCAGATTGATAGAGAATACGAGGAGCGGTCACAATGTGATGTGCATGTTCTTACCTCTCGTCTTAACTCTCTCACATCTAAATCACACACAGCAAGAAAAACTAAAACTAACTATCTAACCTATCCCTAGGGAGAAAGATTATTATTCATCAATGAGTAATTTATTTTGTGCATGCATTAAGAAAAATCACAGATAGTTGTTACTTATTTCAAAACACATGAACATTTATAGATATATGAACAACCAAATAGCTAATTTTTTATGAACAACATTCATTACTCACAGTGGAAATTTCATAGAATAAAATAGAGCGCATTCATAACAAGAACATAGGTTCAAAGAGTTAGAATGATCTCACAGTTAATGGATAAGAGCTGAAGACAAAATAGTTCACATTCAACAAATCCATAGCACAACATTTGAAACCTTCCACAAAGATTTCTCCAACGGGAAACTTGTAATTTCTTTATGCGAAAGGAAATAGTTCTTCTTACATCAGAATCTCACAAATATATCTGGGAAAAAGTCCTTTCTTCCCTCTAACTCACCTATATTTATGCAAAACAGCAAAACCTTTGGGTTGCCCCCCCGGGTGACCTTTGGGCTTCCCCCAACCATTTAATTTCACAAATTTGTCCTTTTGTGAGTGCTCATGATTCATACAATACGTTATACTTTAGATTAAGATTTAAGAGCACTTTGTAAAGAGGGGCCATCTTAGTAACTGATGAACCTTTTCCAAGCCTGGGCCTCTACTGCTAATGATTCTGCTCAATAATCCGTTGGTCTTTTTGACATCCTGTTGATCTCAGACCTTCACTATCTTCTCTTTGAGAAACATCTCTGCTTCTTACTTTCTTTTCTTCAGCCAACTCCCTTCTACTTTGTCCTTTAGATATGTCTTCTTTGTAGCAGCAATCATCAAACTAGATCTGAAAAATCTCTTAAGTCCGTCTACAGTTAAAACGAAAAACTCAACATTAATACGGACTACATTCAAGAAAACTTAAACCACACTATAAATAAAACTAATCATTAAATGTGAGGCCCTGCACTATGTTCTCATCGAGAAAACTCTATCATGATCAAAACAATAAGAAACCTCCACCACCCATAAAATAGGGTAAAAACACACAAAAAAATGACAGGAAAAAACTAAGCATCGGGTAGACAATCCACTATGGAGCCATAACGGCGGAAAACCATCAAGATACGGTTCCCGCGATCAAAATAAAATGTCGGTGAAATAAAACACTAGAAAAAAACTACAGCATCGGATATCGGAACCACTACAGCATCGGACGATCAGTTCGCTAAGGAGCCGCAACGGCGGGCGACGGACAAACTAAAAGTTCCACGGTCAACATAAAAACATCGATGGCCAGCAACTCTAAAGCTAAAGGTCGGAGCTCAAAACCACTAATCATTGGCGTTATAGTTCATTACGCAATCGCAACAGCGGGATATAGACTGACTACAACTTCCATGAAAAAAGAAAAATCACCGGTGATCGGAAGAGCTAAGGACTATATATCGGTGAGTCAAAACTTAGCGCTGCTGCCATGTCGGCACCGCAAAGGACTAGCCTTCCGATCAAATTCAAACACCGATCTGATAGCGATAACAAAAACATCGCAAAGAAAAAAATTTGATTAATAAACCAAGGCATCGGCGAAAATCAGAACTAGCCATCGGCACATTCATTATTTAGCTTCCGCAACGGCGGCTGCATAGAGAACTACGACACCAATTTACTGTTCAACTGACCTCTGAAAAACCAAATCAAAGATGTTAAGTTCCAAAAGACCTTTGGCTGGGCAGCAATAGAAATTTTGTGCCACTTCCGAAACAGCGGCGATAAAGAGAACTAAAGTTTCGATTCAAACATAAATAGACTTCCAATAGCAATGAAGGAAATCATTCGGATCAAAAGGACAACATTTTCAAATCAACTTTAAACCCCACAGTCCAAAGCATTGGCAGACAAAAGCAGTTTTCCGAAAAGCATGAAAACAGTCAACCTCACTTCAACTTCAAACAATCCAAATTTGCAGGAGAGGGAAAACAAAAATAGAGTTTAGTAATCCAAACAATCTCAGGCAAAATGAAATTAAAAAGGAGGGTCCAAAATAAAAATAAAAAAATTGGGAGAAAGTTGCAGCTGCAACAAGCGGCTTATGGTAGAGTCGCAATCGATGACCACTGGAAAATAGTAGTATCTAGTGTTCATCAATCGTGATCAATTGCATAGTTCTATTATCAAATATTGTGTCCACTCTATATGGTCCCAACCATCTGGTGCGCAACTTCCCTTTAAAATATTGCTTGAATCATGAGTCAAATAATAATGCCTAGTATCCTTCATGGAACATTTTTTTCTTGATAAACCTATCATGCCACTTGAAGCGTTGTTTCTAAATCAGTAAAGTATGATGTACATTAACTGCATGTTCCTCATCGAGTTCATTCAATTGATTCAAACGGTCCTTTTGGGCTTCTGTTAAATCCATGTTTTCTTCTAAAGCGGTTTAAAGTTTTAATCTCAAATTCAATAGGGAAGAAAACATTTTTCTCGTACAATATTTCATAAGGAGAGAACCCTGTGGTATTGCACCATGTAGTTTAATATATCCATAGTTCTTTAGGAAGTCTTTTGTCCCAGTCCCTACGATGACTCTTTACAGTTTTTATAAGAATAGATTCAATCACTTTATTTGTACTTTCCACTTGATCATTGGCATGTGGATGATATGGTGAAGTTATCCTATGTTGGATATGATATATCTGCAAGAGGGATTCAACTTTATGAGATACAAACTGCAATCCCTCATTTGTGACTATTTCCTTGGTCACCCCAAAGCGAGTGAAAAATTCTTCAAGCAAGAAATCCACAACAACTTGATCAGTAGCTCTCACCAGGGTTGTGGCCTCCACCCATTTAGTCATGTAATCTGTGCAAACCATAATGTAAACTTTTTGTTTTGAAGGAGGGTTAATAGGCCCTACAAAGTTCAAGGACCATCTATCGAAAGGTTCAGCCACCAACTACAGTTGAAGTTGCATCTCATCCAATATATTAGTTTGACCCATCCTTTTCCAATTGTCCTGGGGTTGCAATTCCTAATGTGTGTCTCCATAAATGTTTCAGCAAGTGTTTCAACATGTGTTTCAGCATCCTCGAGAACGAGGATTGTTGTACCGATTGGGCTTTCCACCCATTCAGGGATTGTTTCTTCAGTTATAGGGGATGGAACATCTTCAATGACAATGGGTTCCACCACCCTCCTAGAGCGTGAATGTAATTTATTACATGGGATAGGGGTGGTAGAATAAGTTTGCATGTTAAATGGTTCAATTCATTGCAATTCCTTATTGTTGTGGTTAGGATTATGTTAAGCAGGAAGCTAAGGTCGTAATGCTACGTTAATTGGCGCAGGGTTAGTAGTGAGTTGTACTCGTGCTTGCTGAAACTATAGGTGAGGGAATGGATTCCGTGGGTAAGGATTTCTCCAGTTTTGGGACTAATGAGTTGGTTCATTTGGTTGTGATTACCATGACAACCATGGTGTAGGATATTGCAGTGTAGGTTAAGTGGATGGGTGCATTGTTAAATCTGTGCTTGCTTGGACTAAAATTTGGCATGGTTAGAATAAACGCATGCATTGACGCTGTGGGATGGTTTCCAGACTCAAACATGACTGACACTAACAATTCAAGCATTAAAAACCATACATATAGATTAATTAATGTGTTGCACAGGGCCAATGTTGAAATTTTTTAAATGTGTGCTTCCTTGGAATGAAATTTGGCATGGTTAGACTAGACGCATACATTAATGTTTTCATAGGATTTCTATACTTAAACATGACTAACAGTAACAATGCAAGAATAAAAAACCATACCTATATATTAATTAATGTGTTGCATGGGGACAATGTTGATTTTTTTTTTAATTTTTGCTTGCATGGACTGAAATTTGGCATGGTTAGACTAGATGCATGCATTGACGTTGTGGGAGGGTTTCTAGACTCAAACATGACTGACGCTAACAATTCGAGCATCAAAAACCATACCTTTATATTAACTAATTTGTTACAGGAGGCCAACATTGAAATATTTTTAATTTGTGCTTGCAGTGCTTCTTCAATAGATAATCCATTAATACACTTTAGCATTTGTTCTAGATTTTGTATATAATTATGTAATAATTTGGTGCTATATTCTAAGTATGAGAGAGATAGATATGCAGAAACTAATTATCAATACCCCCATTAAAACTATGCAGAGGAAGATTAAATCACCTCTCTCTAGTTTTTGTTTATACCAATAGATCTTGTAGACTAAGCTTTGGAAGGTTAAGTTTTTAGGCATAGTTGGCCTTATAGCATGAAAATTCAAAATGGTAAATTAAATTTAGAATGTTAAGTGTTTTATTGGTAGATAGTTGGTTTTGTGCTAATCCTAGAGTTTTAAATTAAACTTCAATATTTAGACATTCTTGTATTTTTCACTTTATTTGCTCCATATTTCTCATTTATAATTATTGATTGTGTAGAGTTATGGTTGGTTTCCAACTCCTTTCTATGATAAAATCTTCAAATCTATTAGTCAAGTACTATCCATTTTGCAACCAAATTAACATGACCTTGAGTTGTTGCAACGTCGACAAGTCTTATATAACCTTGCGAAATATATATTACTTTATGGAGAATTAGTATGAATTTGAAACTATACATATGGAAAGATAAATTGCAGTTTAAAAACAATTATGTGCAGGTGGAATGTGACTTTAACAATATAACATCTAGAATTTGTTTGACATAAAATATTTGGAATACTATTAATTAGTATGAATTTCAACTTTGAAAAACCTTAGAGTGTCTTGTTTCATAATACTGGAACTATTAATCATATTTGCAATGATACTCCTATATTTTATTTACTTTCTTGTTAGATCACAATATGTTTTTATTGAGTTCCTTTACCATCTTAGGTAATTTGATATAGTAGTGGAGAAAGTGTGAAAACCATTTTTTTATACAATCCTAATTCAATGATAGAACTAGACAATGTAAATACAAAAACACTAATAACTGAATATAAATGATCCAAAAGAATTGCAACTTCTTCAATATGCTCATAATTTACTAAGGTTACAACACCACTTGGTCATAGTTAGAGGGTTTTTAGGTGGGGGTATATAGTTAGCACTTTGTCATAGTTAGAGGGTGTGTAGGGTGTCTTGTTTCATAATAGTGGAACCATTATTCATATTTGCAATGATACTCCTATATTTTATTTACTTTCTTGTTAGATCACAATATGTTTTCCTTGAGTTCCTTTACCATCTTAGGTAATTTGATATAGTAGTGGAAAAACATACCCCCTAATCCCAAACCTGTATCTCTAGGTACATACCCTTTATCCCCTTATCCATACCTACATACCCCTTAACCCCTTATCCCTAACCCTGGCCCTTGCTAACTCCCTACACAAAATCCTCTTTTAATATCATAGCTGGTTAGGGGTTGGAGGGTTCTACGAAAAACCATAACTATGAAGACCTAGTCTCTACCCATAAGCCCATTAACCCTTATCCCAAATTCCATACCACATCAACCCAATCAAAAATCATGTAGTCTCTATATCTATTTACATACAACATATATCATTTTAAAACCCTACCTATCTATTTATGAATTGTATAGAAAATAAAGATGTAGTTTTTTACTATATTGTGTCATATTCTCTTAAGATCCATTCTTATAGTATATTCCTAATTTTTTTTGAGGTTATAGGGTTAAGGACTAACCATGGTTGTGAACCCCTAACCTCTACCCATGCCTGCTAATTTTGAACCATTAAACTCCATACATACCCCCTAACTATGAACCTTTAAACTCTACCCATACAGCCTAACTATGAACCCTTAGCTACTAATAAATATTAGAGGGTTTTATAAGATCATTACATGGCACTATATAATAATTTGGATTAGAGGCTTAACCGTGGGTTTTATTGACAGATCACATACCATTCCAACACCATGTGCAGATAGCTAGCACTCATGGGGTTCCAATACCTGTTTAGAAGTCGATTTTGATAGGGAATCCAACACTCTTCTTTGGGAAGATTTATATAAAGCTCCAACTCTCCATCTTTCCTCTCACCAGAGCTCGTAGAGGTCACAGAGTTCACATAAGAGGTGGATCTAGGAGTTCATATAGGTCTTCATGGAGGTCTCAGGGGAGGTCAAGTAGTTCACAAAGGAGTCTGAGGAGGTCAAGGAGTTCATAAATCAGGTCGGGGAGGTTAAGGAGTTTGCAGAGGTCACCATGAAGTTCGTAAAAGAGGTGGAGGAGGTCGAGGATTTCACATAGAAGGTGAAGGTGGCTGAGGATTTAGTAGAGGAGGTCGAGGAGATTAAGGAGGTCACAAAGGAATTCAAGGAGGGCATGGAGGAGGTTGATAATCCAAAAAGGACGCAATGCCTCCGAAATAGGTCAGTACCCACACTTAATTCACTTGAAATTTCTGAGTTAGACAAAATGTTCTATCGAGTTTGGTTGGACACCGTTTTTGTGTGAAATGTGCCTTTAATTCTTCTCGAATCCTCATTTTTCAATCTTGGGTTTCTAGGTTTCTATATTAGGTTTTTAGGGTTAGATTAGTGTTTATTGGGAAATATTATGTTTCTAGGGTTTCTAGGGGTAGATTATGTTTCTAGAGATAGATTAGGAATAGGGAATTTAGAGAGAGTGAAGACTACTATTATTTATTATCAAAATTACACAAGGAGAATGGCACTATATGCCTCCCACAACAACTACCCTCACATATGGTTGTTGTTGTTGAGGAAAATGATAATTAAGTCAAAGTGGTCATTGAGATGTATGGATAATTTCTCTATAGCCTACTATGGTAGAAAAAATAAAAATGGTATGTTGTATGCACTCCCAAGTAATATGTTCTAGACCAAGATTGTGTACATGATAACCATTAGTTACCTATTGATCATTACAGATACCCAGGTAATTATATTTTTTAAACAAAGGAAGTAACCCCTTTGTTTCTTTCTAGTTACTTATGCAAACCTTGCATAATGTGAGAGACTAGAAAAACAACAAAATAAATATGTAACTGAGTATTATTTATGTACAACAATTTGCCAACTATTCATTTGTACAAACTAACATTCACTTGAGGCCTGAGAGGCAAATTAACCTTGCACTAAAAAGGGTTTACTACTCTCTCTTTATATTTATATAAAAGGAAAGAAATAAAAACCAAAATGCACTAACTACAAAAGAAAGGTGTCGTACCATATGAGTTATGTGCAATAAATCACCAACTCATTGCTAATACAAACTAGCATTCACTTGATCCATGATGTAATTTAATCTTGCATTGAAAAGTGTTGGATGCACTTATTTACTTCGCAGGGTAGTGATCAAGGCATATCTGTAATAGCTGGTCAGAGGAGTACAAATTATTCGAGGAAGCAAGTATACATCTTTGTAATACTACAAATATAACTTGAAAAAAGAGTTTTTTTAATGTGTTTTTTCATGAGTATATTCGTTTGGTTTATATTATAATGTTATTTGTATATTTGTTGCAAAGTGTTGATCAGGGAAGCCACCTGGCTATTGATCAGACTATAACAGCCTCGGGGCAACAGGTATACATGATTGTAATTATACAATTTAAATACATCAAAATGTTTTCTTATTATGTTGTTTCTGTAAGTATTTCAGCTAATTTTTTCTACAAGCTAAGGTAATAAATGTATTGGTGATGTTTTTTAATTCATGATTTTGTTAGCAAAATAATCAATCCTTTACAGTTTTGGAATATTTGTTCTATTTCTTATCATCATTTTTCATGGTACTAATAATATTTGTGATATGATGTAGTTGTGAGGGACCCTACATGAGGTCTTTTCATCCAACTATAAATCTCTAGGTTTAACAAAAGCGCAAGGGTAAGTTCAAGATGCCACCACTTCTTGTAAACGGGATACTAGTTTTTGAGTTTTTCCAATTCTTGTTATTATCTTGATTTCCCATGATTACTCGTATTTGGTGCAAGATATACAAAACTTCTACTCCCTAATTTGTAAGCATAAGAAGCATCGGTACAACTTGATAAAATGGTATTCTATTTAAAGTAATGTGTTGCCTTATGGACATGAGTATATTCATGTCCACATATATAATATATATTAATATGGTGTGTGGCAGGTCCCATATATAGCTTCATCCTTGGAGGGTGTCAAGCTTGGCACAAATGGTCATAGAGGCCTGTTTGACTGGGTCACTATACAACTTACAAAACTTAATGATCAACGTGATGTTGTACAACTTTTGAAATCGACATCCCTTTCTCTATAGGTATGACATATTGTACTAGTTGTCCGTATTTTTCTGTAATCGTTGTATTTGGAATATTTCATTGAAAATGCTATGGATATTAGGACAATTCATACTAGTTCATATCCCTTATGCATCCAACCCATTGAAACTAAACATGCCACTATTATCCATATTGAAAAGTATCCAAAAGGATATATGGTCCTATTGTAAACATTCAGTCGCCGTCTCATTTACCACCATGTTGAAATTGACACTGCTAAAATATATAAGAAGATAGGCTCTATTCTCGATCTGATATTTATGAATAACATGTATCGCAGACACACTACTATTTGATCATGCCACATCAAATGCATATCCTATATATATTTTATGCTAACTAATACTAATGTTTATAATTATTTATCCATGCATGCCTCATCTCAAAATAAAAATTGACTTAGGCATATTAAATAAAACTCCAAAACCCATCCATTACATCATTCATCCCAACAAAAGTTAATAGTCCTAAAGTCCATACACCTATTCATAAATTTCAAAGTCTCCCCCCCACTTCAATATTTGACTAACCCTTAGTCATGCTTGAGGAGTCTAGAAACTTAAGTCTAGGTTAGAGGTGTAGAAAACATAAAATATGTAGAGATGCAAAGGCACACATGGCATGGAGATCACTTGGTTGTAAAAGCTAAATCCATTGAGGTATAAGTGGAAAATATCAAATTTAACTACAAAGCACATAGGTGTAGATATCGCCAAGGCATAAAGCAGTGGGGTTTAGTGTCTAGTGCAAGGTGAAAAGTGAGTATGCGCCACCATAATCAATGAAATCTTCTCATTAATCTCAAATCATATCCATCATATCTTCTTATTAATATTAACTCATATTCATCATCTAAAAGAGCATTTTGCAACCATATGCTCAACACATAAAACCATTATGCTTATATGCAACACCACATGGTTGCAATTTGAATCTGGACTATAGAAAATATGGTGACATGGGATCAGGAATGTAGTTCAAAATTAACTTTAACAACATCATTGCATGAGAACTCACCCCACACACCATAGAACTGGTATTTTTTTTAATTCTCGATTGTGGTCAAAAAGTGAAAAAAGAATAACGTTAGCGATACTGAAAAGGGGAGAACAATTAATAAAGAGATAAAGGAAAAATATTATGTAAAAGATACACATTAGAAAACAAACATAATATGAGAGAAACAAAAATTTTATTGATCAAACTAGTTTCTCCCTTCAATGGACTCATCATTGATAAAGAAATTGTTTACAATGCGTCCTTTATAAAGAAAATAGGAGTGGGTGGAACAATATGGAAACTATAACCATTCAGCAAAAAGCTAGAAGTTTCCTTGGAAAAAATCCATAAAGTAACTAAAACGGTTACAAAGAAACGATCATCAATAAATGTGGTCAGAATTCCGAAAATAAGGCTAGAGAAGATTCTGATGTAAAATGGCTAAAAATAGCATAGAAACTTGCTAAACATATCCAAGAAATTCCCCCTCAATGGGAATTTTTTGGAGATTTTTTGGCTATTTTTAGCTAAAACCTTGGAGGCTAGCTTGTGTCGGAATCATAAAGAAGGACTGCTCCAAAACACGGAAACTACTCTTGAGAAATTTAACGAGGATTCAAGCTGCTCATGATGAAAGTTCCAAGCTTACATGGATTTATCCAACAAATCATAGGTCTAGGAATATGCTGCAGCAGAGTGTGACACTGGAAATATCCATGCAGTTTAGGGTTTAGGGTCCCCTCAAGGTTCAAATCTCTAGTAGATTCACAATAATTTAGCTTTAACACCAAGGGGGTCATCTTGAATCCTAAATAAAGAAGAGGCCTGCGCACATAAACCTGATGCAGTAAAGTATCTCTCTGATCCCAATGGACTTGAGTGAAGCAGGCCTGAAGCAAATCAAGCGGATATCCTCGAGAATGAAGCCGAGAGTAAAACAATCTTCTGAGTTGAAGAAAACCATATTGATTGCTTTCACGAAGCAAATATCTCTTAAATTCATTGATTACAATTGAAACTTTTTCATGCCACAAATGCCAAGAAGTGAACATAATGTATTGATATGCATTCAATGGCTTCTGATAGCATTTGGTAGAAATCTATCCAAAAGTTTGAAAATCGGGTCCTTTGAAAAGCACAAAATCCAGTAAGTTTACACTTGTAGAAGAAATACAAGAAGTGATGCGAATTTTATGTGGATAAATCGACTCATAGCATTTGAGGTAAGCATGCAGTCGATCTTGAGATCTAGACCAAACCAAGAAACCATCGTCAATAAAACTTTTGAAGAATTTGATTTCTGGAGAAGGAATTATGCGATTAACTTCTTTTTCTAAGTGACAAAGAAAGAGACTGGTGTAAACAATTGCAAAATTGTTTCCCATCATGGTGCCTCTGATTTGCTTATAAAAAGAGCCATTAAATTCCAGAAAATGCCATTTAAGGACCATCTCAGCAGCAATAACCAAAAAGTACACACCCTCTGGTGAAAAAAAAACATAGGTATTGTGTAGAAGCATATCTTTAGGAGCAAGAAGACCTTCTTGAGTAGGAATGTTGGGGTACAATGATTCTACATCAAAAGTGACCAACAGAGAATCTATAGGAAAGCGTTCTGTTTCAATAGCTTGAATAAGAAAGAGAGAATATGGAAGATGGTTGGGTTGTTCCAAAAGAGTACTCAAAAGTTTGAGATGCAGAAATTTGGACAAGGGTTCCAACATGAAGCCATTGTAGGAGAAAATAAGACGTCCTACATGAGGGTTTTTCTGCGCTTTCCAGATGAAGTATGCACCACCATAATCAATGAACTCTTATCATTAATCTCAACTCATATCCATCATCTCTTCTGATTAATATCAACTCATATTCATCAGCTAAAAGAGCATTTTGCAACCTCATGCTCAACACATAAAGTCATTATGCTTATATGAAACATCACATGGTCGCAATTTGAATTTGGATTATAGAAAATATGGTGACATGGGATCAAGAATGTAGTTCAAAAATAACTTTAACAACATCATTACACGAGAATTCACCCCACACACCATAGAACTGGTATTTTTTTTAATTCTTGATTATGGTCGCATATCTGACAGCGCTTCCCATGATATCTGATGAGTATGCCATACCACCGATGGAAAATGTGGTCTTTTTTCCTCTTATGTGTCGTTTATGTAGTCGTATTTCTGACCGTCAGTAAATTATTGGGGTTCGGTTATCCGACGCGTTTGCCATTGGATATCATCCCTTCAGTAAAGTATTATATCGAATATCATATGAACACGTGGTCAGATATCCGACTCACATGGGTTGCATATTCAATGTGTATATTAAGAGATTTGTGGTCAGATATCCGACAATGATAAGACAGATATCCGATGTGATCATGTGTCTGCCAGAGGTTCAATGAAAATAAACCGACGTTTATAAAGGACAAGGCTTGTCGGATTGTCGATAGCTTAATGTCAAAAATTGCACATATATGATGTCGGATTTTGGGTTCATATTTTCATGTGATTGATGTTAGGATTATAATCCTCCCTTGTCCAATTTGTTCTATTATGTCTAAATATGGAGTATGTCTAAATCAGGAGTCCTTTCAGTCTATTTTTAGTCACTAGCGGAATTGGGTCCATTTGGCCGCTAATTGGGGCACATATACCCATTACTAAAGTGTGGGGAACACTAATTAAGACCAACTTCCACTGATTGCACTTGCATGCATCAATTTAGGAGCCTCCTAGATGAATCCCTACAATTTAGGAGCCACTAGGAGTGTTGGAACCAACCTCCTTCAGTTGAGTTCAATTAGTGACTAGTTAATCCTAGTTAGGAATCAATTACATTCAGTTACATCCAGTTACATTCAGTTAGTGTCATTCATTAATTTATTGCATGTGGGAAGGCGCAATTCCTCACCTACCACACTCAGTTAGGCCAGTTAAGTGATTCTAACTTACTGGTGCACTAATTGAGGCAACTGGGGCTAACTAGTTGAGCTCCAATAATGATTTAGTCATGTCCAGTTATCCATGCAGTAAGGTAGAGTCATTCAATTCTAATTCCTCTTTCATGCATTCGAATTGACTGGTTATTAATACCGGTGTATTACATTGTAATTATTATCCAACCACTTTTTGATTAATGAAAGCGTTCACAGCTGCAAGCCATGTTTTGCATTGTTTCATTCTTCAATTCCTGAGTAAAATTATATGATCTATTACGTGATTTGTGTGTTGATCCATAGATCTATGTGCTCAATTTAATATGGTATCGGAGCCTCGATAGGACAAGGAACTTCTCCTCCTCGTATCTCCTACTAGATTATTTTTTTGAGCAAAATTGCTCCTTCCAGCACTACACCAGAAGCCGAAGGTTTACCACTTAATACCCCAAGTAAAGGAATTGTTGATCAAGCTTGTTTGATTAGCTATGCTGGCTGTGATGAAAACCTGAAATGTGCAGGCTGTCTGACCTTACTTTGTCTTTTTTTGTAATTGCAGGTACAAATTTGAATGGATTCATTAGTTCCTGTTCTCACCCCATTCACAAGCTATTCAGAATGGAAGATGAAGATGATTGCATCTGTGAAGAGACAATGTCTCTATGGAGTGTCTATTGGACTTGGTGAAGAGTCTTTTGAGAGTGAGAATGACTGGTTGAATGAATGTGATGCATCTTTTGGAACAATAGCTCTGGCCCTTTCTCCCAGCTTGCGCTACCTCGGTAGTATTGAATACCCAAAGGAACTCTGGACAAGAATGGACAGAACCTTTGGAAAGATTGATGAGGATCATAATAGCACTTTGAAGAGCACATCCAACACCATAAGATTTCCTGATCCAAAATTCTCGGCCTCTACTCTCTTTGATGAAGTTGTTCAATATGAAGAAGAAGCAAAGTCCTCCTTCAGTGATTCTTCTTTGAATTATGTGCAAAATTTGCCAGTAATCGCTTCTGAAAGTCAAGAGGAATTTGATTTCTTTCCATCTAATGTTGTTGTTGGTGTGCAAATATGTAATACCTTGGATATTTTGGAAAAATATCAGATTACAAGAGTGATCCATTCGCTCCCCATGATCTAGATCTTCTAGCAAATTCCTGCAGAATTGCATGCACCAAAATTCAGAATTTTGAAGAAGAAGAAAATTGTGCATCTACCGTCTTGGTGGACCATACTCTTGGATCTAATATGAACCTTATCAGATCTGATCTAATATTGTGTGGTTCAATATTTCAGGTGCATAAGCTTTCAGTACTTCTTGTAGTTGTTCTCATTAATTTTACGAAGAAACAAGTACCGCAAGTCTCATTCAAAACTATTGTTGGGGATTTGATTTCATTTCACAGTTTTAGATCTGATATGAACCTATTTAGATCTGATTTATTTTCTGATCTGATTTTATTTAGTTCAAATTTTATAATCCAAGAGCTTTCATTCATGCTTGTAGCTGCTCTCACCAATTTTGGTGTGAAAAATCAAGTACCTCAATTCTTCTTCAAAATTACTACTGGGGATTTGGTGTTAGTTTCCTCTTATGAGGTTGCTGATATTTTCTTGTGATTCATTAGCTATTTCTGAAACTATATCAGATTATCGAGCTCAAGCATTCGCTCTCCACAGTCCTAGGGCTTCTCTACCTTTGGTAACATGTTTATCTCCTCACAGAACTAGTAAAGAGGAAGACATTCTGCATCCGCCTGGACACTTGCTCGTAACACTTGGGGTTGTTTTTACCACTCATGGTTTGTTGTTCATGGCTGCAACATATCAGTTTCTTGAGTGTTCCTCACATGGTTTGAATCCTCAAGAACCTTTTCTCACTTATCAGTTGATTTTAGTTGCTCTACATGGGTCCAGTCTTCATCCAGCAGCTGTCTATATTTCTGATTTAGTTGAGTATATTATTCTTCTTCCAAAGAGGAATATTCCTCCAAACATAATGATGGATAAGTTAACATGTCAGGCCCCAGGATACCTGTGCACAGAAGAACCAAATTGATCCTGATTCTACCTGCTTAATTAGAGGGGGGGATTTTTTCCCATGTGGTTTTTTCCCCAACTCCTTGTATTAAGCAGTTACTTTACTTTGCTTTGACTGTAATGGTTGACCTATGGTCTTAGTTACCAAGGCCCACAATTTTCCAAGTTAGAATTCAGGAGGGGTGTTAGTATTATAATCCTCCCTTGTCCAATTTGGTCAATTATGTCTAAAGCTGGAGTATTTCTAAATCAGGAGTCCTTTCAGTCTATTTTTAGCCACTAGCACCATTGGGTTCACTTGGCCTAATTGGGGCACATGTACCAGTTACTAAAGTGTGGGGAACACTAATTGAGGCCAACTTCCATTGATTTCACTTGCATGCATCAGTTTAGGAGCCTCCTAGATCAATCTCTACAATTTAGGAGCCACTGGGAGTGTCGAAACCAACCTCCTTTAATTGAGTTCAGTTAGTGACTAGTTAAGCCTAGTTAGGAGTCAGTTACATTCATTTAGCACCAGTCATTAATTGATTGCATGTGGGAAGGCTCAATTCCTCACCTACCACACTCAATTAGGCTAGTTAACTGATTCTAACTGACTGGTGCACTGATTGAGGCAACTAGGGCTAACTAGTTGAGCTCCGATAATGATTTAGTCATGTCAAGTTATCCATGTAGTAAGGTAAAGTCATTCAATTCGAATTCCTCTCTCATGTATTCGAATTGACTGGTTATTAATACCAGTGTATTACATTGTAATTATTATCCAATTACTTTTTTATTAATGAAAGCATTCAAAGCTATAAGCCACTTTTTGCATTGTTTCATTCTTCAATTCCTGAGTAAAATTGTGTGATCTATTTTGTAAGTTGTATATTGATCCATAGATCTATGTGTTTAATTTAATAATTGAAATGAAAGGGATAAGTGACAGGACTGATATCGAAATCCAATTGTAAAATCGCAACCTTGTTATCAGAAACCCTAATCGAGCAATTCCACGATCTGTATCTACCAAGCCTTTCACAGAGAACATCAACCATATAGAACATGTCAAGCCTTTTAGCAATGCCCAACAGGCCACATCTTCCATTCGACCACATTGGGGCTAATACTACAAAAGCAATATCCATAATATTAGTTTCCTCAAACAGATCAAAATAGTAATCTACTAAGGGATCCAAGGCTCTCCCAACACCCCAAACTTCTCCAGGATAAATGGTGAAGTTTAAATCACCTGCCACAATAAGAGCAGAATCCGACAAGATAGAATGTGTTGTAACAAACATATTCCATAGGCATAAAGGGGGTCTAACGTATATCATATGACCCATGTTTTTAGCACAACCAAATGTTAAATGGGTATATGTTATATGTTATGGAGTGTCAGTTTAAACCATTGTTTAAATGATGCAACCAATGCCAAAGAAGTGGAGCCCATGTATTTGACCTTGGGTATCCCTCCTAACAACCACAACAAATTGCCAATACGCAAAGCGAGTGGCCTTGATAGGTCCACCCACCCACAATTATTTAACTCATGCATTCCATTGCAAATGGAGAGGAGACCACGCACGCATGTAGCGCTCTTTTGGAGGATGAGTTTGGAGCGCAAAAAGGGGGAAGGTACGTGATCGAATATCGAGACATACTCTACTGTACATTTTGTATTCTTTTATTATTATTTTGGGTTGTTGTGTGCACGCTTCCCCAGGTAAGGAAGATTTTGTCAAAAGGGTATCACGTTTACAGTCAAACTTCACATTTTTCGTGATGAACACATTGGTGCATACAAAATTTTCATGTAGACATCATAATTTACAACTCACTCCAGAATTGAGGTATCATTATGTAATTTTCCATTTGTTGAGATTATAAAAAGGCCTTCACATTGAAGAAGCAAGCTCGGAGACGTAGTCCAACATTGGACAAACTATGTTATCAAGATTGTGTTTTTATTTTTATGGTGTGTTCTTATGTTTGGTGTTCTTCATTATTGTGCACAATTTACACTTGTTTCCGCTTTTTTTAATTAATCCATGATAATACTAAGAATGAAAAGATCGGGGATCAACGGTTGTGACAACTGACGTTGTTAGTTGTTTTCCTACTAGAGGGCGGCACAACCCCTTCTCCTTCTCCATTTACAGATCACAACATCACCTAATTTTTTTCTTCGCCTCCAACTGTAGCTCCTTGCCTATCAGTGGACCATCATGTGTTCCCTTATAGTTATTATAATTTTCACAGTGAATCTATATTCTAATGTAATCCTCACTTATTATTGCAACAAAAATAAGCAAAGAATAGAGAAGAAATAATGAAGCATAAACATATGAGAGAGAACTCAATTGATGTAAAACCATCTTCTATAATATTCATTGATATGAATACAATATACAATACATCTCATAGAGATAATTCGAGAGGCCTAGGTGGAATTAGAGTAGCACACAATAGTAGTAGGCTTAGACTTAATAATTCCCCAATATAGACATGTATCATCATCCAACTCATAGCTAGTGGTCACGAATGGGAAATTTTAGACTTGGTAGGCCATGAGTGACATAAAATCAAACAGTGAGTGGATTTTGGGAGAAAAAGATTGAAGGTGGTTGAGGAAATAAGTGACAAGTATGCCCAAATGATCCTAGCACAACTAGCTAATCCTAATCCAGGAGAAAAGAAGAAAAAAGTTGGCCCTAACTCAAAAAAGATGGATAAAAGCATGAACAAAAAAAATTTGTGCTCTAAGCAATAAAAGCAAGAGAAAACGCAGGAATGAGGGTGCTATGATAGTCTAAGACAGTAAAAAAAGACAAATGTGGGTCTAGTACTTTAGACTATGCACTAGAAGCTTAAATAACATATGGAATAACTTCACTAAACACTAGGAGATCAATTAACGATATAAACCTAATGTCTAGATGGAATTATATTCCAACACCCCCCCTTAAGCCAAAATGGTAGTGAGCATGAGAATTATTGAGGGCCAAAGCAACAAATTATTATGGTCACCTTTACACTATAAATCCATCTGAACTGAGGGAAGAGGCAAAAACACACAGGGAAAATACTCCTTCAAAAAAGGACACAAGGTACACCAAAAAAACTTCTCCAAACTCCAAGTAGGTGTGAACTTGATTAGATGTCTGGAGGAATATTCTTCTTGGGAAGAAGTGAATGTTTCTCCCATGTCCGAACCATGTGCTTGACCTCTGCATAGTCTTCAAGTGAATGACAGTGCTCACCAGACTTGAACTTCCTGAGATCAGGTCCAAATGAGACTTTATGTGCTAGAGCCATGAACTTCGAACCAAGATGAGGTCCAAATGAAGTAGGATCAGCTCCAAACGAATGGTGGCATCCTCCATCTCCTGTGCGACTTTAAGAACATATGCCAATCAAAATTATGCAGTGAATAGAAATCATTATAGTGAGAACAAATGCAACAACTCCATACTTCAAAACATCCAATGACACATCAAAATGTGAACCCTTGAGAAGCTCTGAATGTGAACAAACTATACCAATTGGTTGGATGTCTTCACAATTCGAGGAATGATAGAAGAACTAAGAGGTTTGGAGATCAACTCCAAGAAGGTGGAACAAGAGTCCGAAGTGCGTCGAGAGAATGGAAAATTCACCAAATTCTCCATCTTCAATAGATCTTGAATGAACTAAGCCAGTCGACATAGAGGACTACATAAGAAGTGATGCAACAATGAGAGTGAGAGCACAACCAACAACTAAAAACTATGATCTAGCCTTCAACATCCAACTGATCAAATAGTGCTCCATCATCCAATGAAGTATACACATGATCATCAGCAACTGACATATTATCTTCAAGATTCAAATTATAAGAATGTGATAGATGAGAGAGATGGACATAGTTAATTTCTTCATAGGTTGAATGCCTTCTTCATGTAGATCAACTTCATAGGAAGCAATAGAGGAAGGAGTCGCATAAGGAGACTTGCACCAATTCAAAATTGTGTTGAGATTTCTGGCATTTTTCTTCTTATTGAACAACTTCTAAGAAATTGTACCTGTAGATGAACACTCTGAAGATTTGTATGGAAGATTAATTGATTCTAATGAGAACTGCTTAAGATAACAAGCACATTAGGGAGTGCATCACACCTAGGTAGACTCTAATGGATATACCAATGGCTTTAAGGCAATTGCCTTAGGATTTTTGTAGTAACTCCACTGCTTCTAGTGCGTTACTACAAGCACTTATGCTCAACCTGCAAGCTCTAACACCATATTAGAATTTGCACAGTGGATCTAGAATACAAATTAACCCTGAATTACAATTGCAATAGAGATCAGAAAAGAATGAAGAAGAAATAATGAAGAAAAAACCACGCAAAAACATAAGAGAGAGAACTCAATTGATCTAAAACCATCTTCTATATTATTCATTGATATGAATACAATATATAATACATCTCATAGAGAGATTTCGAGAGGCTTAGGTGGCATTAGAGTAGCTCACAATAATAATAGACTTAGACTTACCAATTCCCCAATCTAGACATGTGTCATCATCCAACTCATAGCTAGAGGTAACGAATGGGAAAGGTTAGACTTGGTAGGCCATGAGTGACATAAAATCAAGCAGTGAGTGGCTTTTGGGAGAAAAATATGCAAGGTGGTTGAGGAGAAAAGTTGCAAGCATGCCCAAATGATCCTAGCACAACTAGCTAATCCTAATTCATGAGAAAATCAAAACAAAGCTGGATTTAACTCCGAAAAGACAGATAAAAGTAGGAATAAAGAAAAAGTGCACTCTAGGAAATAAAAGCAAGAGCAAAACCAAGAATGGAGGCGCTATGATTGTCTAAGTTGGTTGAAAAATAAAAATGTGGGTCCAAGACTATAGATTATGCCGTAGAAGCCTAAATAACATATGGAATAACTTCACTGAACATTAGGAGATCAAATAATGATATAAACCTAATGTCTAGATGGAATTATATTCCAACAATAGCCCCTTGTCGTTTGCTTTCTCTTCTTGCGTGGACCACCTCCCATGTCATCATGTGTTTGTCGATTCCCTATGACCCGTAACTCCTAGCTCATCCTACATACTAGTCCAACCCCATGTTCACCCTGCTCGCTCGCGGATGTGTTCATGTTGTCTTCTCCTAGGCTTGTCCCAACTACTTTTTCCACCTTCATCCATCTACTTTGTGTACGGATCAACTCCTCTACATTTGGTAACAACTCCTACACAAAATCCTTTCCAGCTCCCTGATGCATGGCTCTTCCCGTCGGTTGTTGCTATTCTATCTCCTGAGACCAATCTACTGTTGTAGAGCACCCATGCTCCTTGTTAGCTCGTCCTCCTTGTTGAGTAATCCTTCGGGAATACATTGTAAATAATATTTCAGTTATTAGTTAGTAATCTCGTTATCTAACTGTAGATAACGGTTTTGATATCCTTTATATGTAACACTCATCTACGTAATAAGATATTGATTTGTTGAGGTTCTTCACGGCCTGTGTCAGTGGTATCAGAGCAAGGCAGTGAAGCATTGGTGAGAAAGAAGGAGCCGGTGAAGGAGGCGCCAGCAAAGGAGCTATCACCAAGAAAGGAAGAAAGGAGAGTTGCTTAGTAAAGATTGTGGAAGAAAGACAAAGACTACACATTAAGAGGAGACTGAACTAAAATTGTTTTGAAGAATTATTTTCTTTTTTAAAAAGAGAAAAAAAAAGGAAGAGAGTCGTCATTTATATTTTCGTGCAATGGTTTCTTTAAATTAATTATCAAATCTTTGGGGAGTTCTTTTCAGAAAATAAAAGTTTTTAAACAGCCATTTATATTTGAGTACAAGGTTTTTTTAAATTGAATTATTAAACCTTTTGGGAAATCTTTTTAGAAGATAAAAAGATTTTAAAGAACATTGGCTAAGAGGAAAAAAATATTTCAGACTGTATTTTGTACACAAAAATTTACTACACAGTAAATTTCAATAAATTCTTTAATTTCAATTGTTGGAGTTATTTTGTCTGGAAAAGAAAATTATCAGGGATGGATTCATAAAGTTAAAAATACCCTTATTTTTAATGATATGTGGGATGTAATTTGTGAAAATGAGAATTTAGAAGATAAGAAAGATGGAGAAGCAATAGGTGAAGTGGATAAAAGTGCACCAATACCACCTACTAATGCCAAAGAGTTAGCATTATGGAAAAGCAAGGACAAGAAGACTTATGCCTTGATTATTGCCTCTGTAAGTGAAGAAGTAAGTAGACA
Organism: Pseudotsuga menziesii; assembly: GCA_001517045.1. Lineage (NCBI taxonomy): Eukaryota > Viridiplantae > Streptophyta > Pinopsida > Pinales > Pinaceae > Pseudotsuga > Pseudotsuga menziesii. Next base: position 119,550 of record LPNX010375607.1, read on the forward strand.
TTTAGTTTCTAGCAAAAGTGCTTGGGAAGCATTAAATAAACTAAAATATTTGTATGATTCACATTCTGAGCTTGAAACATACAACTGTTGATGAAATTATTTAACTTGAATTAAAAGATAATGATCCAATGAAACTTGCTTCTGAAATTAGAGCCATTTTCCATGATATTGATGCAACTTGTGTAAAAGTTGACATTCAACTCGCTGCATTTATTAAAGCTCTATATCCTACCTATACTCATTATTTAGAATCACTTCAAGCTAGTGGCCAAATGAAAGCTATGACCTTTGAAACACTTGTTGAGAAAATTCAAGAAAGAGAGAAAGCATTTGGGAAGAAGGAGTCTAAACCCAATGAAAAAACTTTGTGTCTTGCACAGAAAGGACACAAATCAAAAGAAGAATTTGCAAAGGATGAAAATAGAAGCAGAGGTCGAGGTAGAGGACAAAGAGGACAGTACAGAGGAAGGGGGGGAATATTTAATCAAGGAGAGAAACAATGTTATAGATGTGGAAAAACTGGTCATACTGCCAGTTATTGTAGTACTTCTTGGGATAAAATTGTTAACAAGAAATAGCAAATACAAGATAAAAGAAATGATAAAGGTAACCCTCCTGAATCTGCACATTATGTTGCTGCACATTGTAATCTAGGAATTGAAGAAGCTTTCAGTACTTCATTTTCATGGAATGATATATGGTTATTGGATACTGGAGCCACATGTCATATGACATTTAGAAAAGATTTCTTTGAAATGTTTAGTGATCAAATTGATGGGGTAGTACATTTGGCAGATAAGTCTCAATTAAAACTTTCAGGAATTGGTTCTGTTAGATTGAAATTATCAGAACTTGCTGATTATATACTTTCTAATGTTCTGTATGTTTCACAATTGAAGAGAAATCTAATATCTCTTGAGGAAATTAGACAACAAAATGACTCGATACATATGTTTGATGGTATCATTGAAATTAGAAGAGCTTATGATAATGTGATTGTAATGAATGGAGTGGAAGATAACAAACTTTTAGTACCATCCAATTCATAGAATTCTGCAGATTTGGTTCAGCATAATAGTAATTTATCTTCTAGCTTATTGTGGCATGCTAGATTTGGTCATATTAATTATGACAGTCTCATGATTATGAAATAGAAAGGAGTTCAAGGGATTCCTACTATTCCAAGACAACTTTCACCATGTGATGCTTGTATCTTAGGCAAGCACAGTAAACAACCTTTTAATGATTCTATGTTTCGAGCTTCAAGAAAGCTTGGTCTTATTCACTCAAATTTATGTGGACCCATGCCTGTTCCATCAGCAAATGGTAAAAAATATATCATGACTTTCATTGATGACTTTACGAGGATGTGTTGGGTTTATTTATTAAAAGCAAAATCTCAAGCTTTTGATACATTCAGAGATTTTCACTTATGGATTAAAAATGAAGCTCAACTCAATATTGGAACCCTTCAAACTGATAACGGTGGTGAATATACATCTCAAGATTTTGAAAAATATTTGCAGTAGAATGGTATTAAACATCAAACAACTGTTCCTTATTATCCACAACAAAATGGTGTGGCAAAACGTATCAATAGGACACTTTTGAATATGGTAATATCAATGATGTTTTTAAAAAATGTCAAGTTAATGTTTTGGGGAGAAGTAGTTCTTTGTGCTATCTACATTAAGAATAGATGTCCTTCTGCTGCACTACAAAACAAAACACCTTATGAAATGTGGCATGATCATCTTCCAGCTGTCAATCATTTTAGAATTTTCAGTTCCACATGTTATGCTTTGATTCCCAAGCAACAAAGACATAAATTGGGAGCAAGAAGTTGGAAGTGTATTTTTTGGGGATATTCTAATACTTCTAAAGCTTTTAGGTTGTATGATGAAGATAACAGGAAGTTTATTGTTTCTAGAGATGTTATATTTCTTGAGTTTGAGAAAAATGCACTCACTATTGATAAATAACTTGCTCAGCTTGATAGATTTCATTATAAAAAAATCTATCATGAAATGGATAATGAACTTCCAAATATTGAAGGGGGGATTCTTGTTCTAAGTCAAGTTTTGGAATTTCCTTCTAATGCACAAGTTGATGACTCTAATGCACAAGTTAGTGAAATAGAAGATGAGATAGTTGATGATATTGTTAATGGAATGGATAAACTAAGTATCACGGATAATGCAAAATCTGCTCTTAAATAAGAAACAGAGCAAACACTACAACAACAAGAAGTTCGTAGATCGATACGGATTAAGACATTTCCAAAAAGGTATGATGATTTTGTAACATTAGATTGTGAATTAAACTTTCATGCGTTTGATGAACCTGCATCTTTTCAAGAAACAATAAATAGTGATGTATGCAAAAGTGCAATGCAAAGAGAGTATCATGCTCTCATAAAAAATGGAACTTAGAGGTTGGTGAATCCTCCAATTGGAACCAAACCGATTGGTTGCAAGTGGATATATAAAAACAAGTATAAAGCAGATGGATCGCTTGACAAACACAAAGCGAGACTTGTAGAAAAAAGGTATGCACAGAAATAAGGTGATGATTACACAGAAACATTTGCTCCTACAGCTAAATGAGTTACCATTCGAACTTTGTTTTCATTAGCGGCACATTGAAGGATGGAAGATACATCATATGAATGTTAAAACCGCATTTTTGAATGGAAACTTAAAAGAAGATGTGTATATGGATCAGCCTAAAGGCTTTGGTATCAAAGGTCAAGAACATAAGGTATGCAAATTATTCAAATCTTTATATGGTTTAAAGCAAGCACCCCGAGCTTGGTATGAAAAGTTAATTGAACATCTTCTCAAATTGAATTACAAGAACTTCAATCTAGATGATGCAAATTTATTTGTCAAGAAAGTTAGAAGATCAGTTGTATATCTAGTTGTCTATGTGGATGATTTGCTTATCACGGGAAATAATGACGATTATATAGTATCTATCAAAAGAGAGTTGAAAAAGGTTTTTGATATGACAGATTTGGGATTATTACATTATTATTTAGGAATTGAAGTAGATCAAATACCAAAGCGCATTTTCATTTCTCAAAAAAAAAATGTTGAAGAGTTATTAAACAAATTTGGTATGCAGGATTGTAATCCTGTTTCAACACCAATGGAACAGAATCTAAAGCTTACTTCAAATGAAGGTAGTACATTTGAAGATCCAATAAAGTACAGGAAGCTTGTTGGAAGTTTAATTTATCTTACTACTACTCGTCCTGACATAACTTTTGCTGTAGGAATACTTTCTAGGTTTATGCATCATTCCTGTGAAGGTCATTGGAATGCAGCAAAGCGAGTGCTCAAATATTTAAAAGGCACTCAATCTTATGGCATCAAATATTCTAAAGTTTCAGACTTTCATCTCACTAGTTATTCAGATTCGAATTTTGATGGAGATAAAGAGCACGGGGTCTCTACTTCAGGTTATTTGATTAACCTTGGATCAGCAGCTATCACATGGAGATCACGAAAGCAATCGGTTTCTGCTGATTCTACAACTGAAGCCGAATATGTTGCAGCAGCTCAAGCCACAAAAGAAATCATTTGGCTTCGTAAAATACTTGAAGACTTGCAGGAGAAACAAATGACTTCAACACCTCTCTTTGTTGACAACACTTCTGCAATTCAGTTGGCCAAGAATCCAAAATTCCATGATCGAACCAAACATATCAACACTAAATATCACTTGATTTGACATCATGTTGAGGCCAAAACCATTCATCTGACACATTGTCCTACTTTTGAGCAAATTGCAGATATCTTTACTAAAGAATTGGGCCATGAAAAGTTTGAAAATTTTAGAATGCATCTTGGCATGTCAGATGTCCCTTTGGATTAAGGGGGGAATGTTGAGTAATCCTTTGGGATTACATTGTAAATAATATTTCAATTATTAGTTAGTAATCTCATTATCTAAATGTAGATAAAAGTTTTGATATCCTTTATATGTAACACTCATCTACGTAATAAGATATTGATTTGCTGAGGTTCTTCACGGCCTGTGTCACTCCTATTCCTCTCACTGTGTCTCATGGATCCCTCTCACCGTGAAGACCCCACATAACCAACTCTTAGCTCACGTGGATTGCAAATTGTGACCATGTGCAGATGTATGATATACTACGTATGTTGTACAACGGCATGATCTTTCTTTTTTTTAATTGATTTTTTTTGGTTTCCATTGTAAACCACATGCCAAATCACAATTTCCTCCTCGGAGTTTATTGCTCTAATACCATGCTAAAGTCTAAACCCATATATCCAATAATTGTTCCTAATAATTAAGCAATTTATAAATAGGAATACACTGGAGTTCTTAAAATATTACACAACTGAATAATAACAGGAAATCACACACATTTGACACATGAATTTACCCTAGAAAACCTCAATTGGAGAAAACCAACAAACTCTGGTTTATTAAGATAAAATCATGGGCTCCCGTCATGGGAAAATGGTTCATTGAGGAACTACAAAAAAACAACAAATAATGTAGCCTCAAGATCTATCCTTCAATCTTTCTAGTTGCTACTCCATTGTTTCCCCTTGCTCATTTCCCCTAACCCTGCCCCTCACACTTAACTGAAAGTCCTTCTCCAATTAATCAATGAGATCCCCCTCACTCTATGTGATTGTCGTGTGTCTCCTCCTCTCCTTATACTTTATTTTATATCATCTCAATGACCAAAAGCCTAACCCTAGATATCCAAAGTGATCAATGGTTGAAATCAAATCTCAAGCCTCACTTAAGATCAACGATTGTGACTTAATCTTAAGTTCACTTTTACTCATTAGCTAACATTAAATTAATTAATGTCTTTTTCCTAAGTTAGATTTAGGAAAGAGATACAAAAGTCACTTGCTCACGAAAGCAAGTATCTAAAGAGGAAATATGGACGACTCATGCATGCCTAACAACTTGCCTATGCAAAAGTACATGTTCGAGCTACAATCATCAACACCTCCTAACATATTTCTCTCTTATGTTTATTACAAGAGAAAACTAGGTTTGTCTATAACAAATCTAGAAAGTCCTAGCATGGAGTTTGATGGTATACCATTAGGGAAACAAGTGTTCCAAGGTAGCAATAAGCATACCATCCTAGTGAATAAGTTAGCCTACATAAGCTTAACTAATTATCATACACTAACAACAACACTTCCAAACTTTGAATAGTGGTGTTGACCACACTAACCATGTTCAAAGTCGACATTCAAATTGGATTGTGATTGTGGTTACATATGTCCATCTATGATGGTGGTAACATCATCATAGTTATTTCCATGTTACTAGCATATGAACTAACATTGGGTGGTTGTAGGTTACTATGCTCACTTGTTTAGGTTGGACCATTGAAATGAAAGTATCAATGATATGTTAAACAAGAAACAATTCTTATTACATATTAGTCATAGAGAGAATACCTCTACACTCATAAGTTTCACAAAAGGGGACCAAACTCTTCTGCTTCAAAGGATCACCTCATCATCTTCTATCTTCATAACCTTTTCAACTTATAAATTTGTTCCACTTGTAGCTTTTACACCTTGCCACAACGAATCATCATCAGTTACACAACGTTGACTTCTAATGCTCACCATCCAGCCACTTCATAGTTCACTCTTAAGAAGTAACTCAATATATCAAGAAAACTTCTTGGCTCTAATACCAAACCATGATCCATACACAAACCAATGCTTGGCTACTATGTCTTCTCATTTTATGTGAGATAAGAAAACCATTAATCAATCCTACAATTGTCAATATACCAAGAAAACATCTCGACTATAACACCAAAACATGATCCATACACAAGCCACAAACCAATGTTATAATGTTTTCTTTTAAATAAGAAAACCATTAATAAAAAATAAAAAATAATACTAACCTTGAACTATCAACCAATGTTACTATCAATGTTACTATGTCTTCTCTTAAATAAGAAAACCATTAATAAAAAATAAAAAATAACATTAATCTTGACTTATAAAAGTATTGTATTGTTAGGTTATTCGTTTGTTAGGCTCCACACAAGCATATCAAGCATTACATGGGGTTCACAAGAGTATCATGTCACTCACTAGAATTGAAGGTAGGTGAAGAAGGTAACGATCATTCCTCCCAACAACCCAAACTACATCCAATAGACATATTAACATACCAAGTTTTAATAATTTAATATTACCTTAATTTTAGAAAAAATACCAATACCAATTAAATTTTAACTTAATTTTACACAGAGTACCAATATCAATTAAATGAAAGAAAAAATGTCATCTTTCCACCCCTATTCTATTCAGCTAATTTAAAATAAATAAATAAATACCAACAATATGTTTTAATAATACAAGAACATAATAATAAAAATATTTACTCTGCCCAAACCATGTACGATTTTCCTGTTCACGTTGTGTATATCATTAAATACATGTTCAATGTTTCACCATTGGAGTGCAGTAATTGAGATATTGCAAGCTGGACAGAGGGTATGCGAACAGCTTTTGTTTTTTTTTCGTACAGAAAAAGAGCTATCTGAACAGTTACTCACAAGCTATGAGGAAAATCTTTCAAGCAGTAGCTTCTCTTTCCCTGCTCTCTTTGTTGATTTCATCGAGAATCACAACAAGAGCCACAATGAAGACATAATCGACCCCCGGATACACTGTGACTGTAAACGTATCCCTCCCCATTAACACTTGCGAAACCGTATAGTTACGCCTCATCTGCAAACAACAAATTATTTATGAGAATTCTGTTTTCTGTGTGTCTTTTTATATATGCGAAGTAGACGAAACGTGGTATCCTACCTGAGCAATGACGGTTGTGCCTTGATAAATTGTACAAGACCGTTCAAAGAAGCTGCCCTTCACCTTGAAATCAGAGTGAGAATTATTGCCCAAAAATACCTTCAGAGAAGTCCTCAACTGAAACAGTGCGGACTTCCGTGCTGAGAAAATCAGATTTGCTTGCCTTGATCCCTCGCCTCGGTATGCTTCCCACGTCTCGTGAAGGCTCAGCAACTGCGCCGATGAGATAAATCATTAAGAGAAAACAAAAAGCAGACAAAGTTGATTGTAATAATAATGCAAACCAAGGGTTTAGATTCCAGGAGCTCCCAGTTTTTGAAAGCCAGCAAGGTTAAATTCCCATAGCTTCTTTTGTACTTTCTTAATCCCATCTTTATGCAAGGCTTAATTCTTAGGTAAGCAAAAGTATCTTAACAATTCTTTTTGGAAGGTTTAAATCTGAGGTAAGCATAAGTATCTTAAGCAATTTAAACACTCAGCAGCATTGTATTTATGGCTGCTGTTTTGAAAGACTGTTGGAACAAATACAACAGTCCATATACTCATAGCAGAAGTAATTAACCAATCTTCTATATATCCACAACAAAAGCAATAAATGCATTGCAAGTAGATGTTTAGTGAGCAAAAGTCAAGCACCCAACTATAAAGATAAGTTTAGATTTAACAGTCACACCACTCTGCAAAACATTCAATGCTTTGCAGCCTAGTGCTTAAACACACAGATTTTTGTTGCTTGTTTCTAGATCAGGGGATGTTAATTTTGCTAAAATAGTGATTTTCATTATTCAAATTGCAATTTTGATTGTAGATTGCAGATATGGATTCAGTACCCTCCATTATCCATAAATACTCACCGTCCATTATCCATAAACACTTCTATTATGCAATTCCAATAACTTAAAACTATAATTCCAATCATTTTAACAAATAACCTAAAACTATAATTCCAATCATTTTAACAAAAAAATTACTGTAGATGCCCATGCTTATTTTTTTTCAGAAGAAAAAATACCAGTCTTTGTTATTCCTAGGAATCAAAAGACATATTATACAAAACCATCTTCATGACAGAGAGAGGGAATCAAGTCCAGATCAGCACATAGACATATGAAAGGACTATCAGCATAGCAGTCATCCAAACAAAAGAAACAAAGTCTGATCGTAGCAGACTTTTATCATCATCCCTGATAAATCAGATCAAAATATCTGTATAATCGATAGTGATCTACAAACATACATTCCTAAGCATGACCTGCTAGCTAAGTCACATGACATGAGGACACAGGACACGGAGGACACGAAAATACGAGTATTCGACACGAGACACGACGACCCCAGAAATAGGACACGGGGGACACGTTTTATATATATATATATATTAAAAAATGATATATATATTAAAAAAATACATAAAGATCTACATTTTTTTAAAACTAGAAGTATATACAATGTACATCAATCATAATATCATTAAATTGAAATTTGACAATGATGAATCAGTAATAAAATTATCAATGAATCATGAACTTTGAACCATAAATTGCATATTTGATATTTCTCATTAAACCACAAAAATCAAAATGTATTACATAGATATCGAGAGAATGCCACCGACAAATACAAAATAAAGTAGATACTACTTAGTACTAAGTCTAGTATATACTGTACTACTAGATACAAAATGAAAATATTAAATAGCCACAGGTAAGAATATCATAGCTCATCAATGGTACTAGCCATTGTCAATCGTCTTCCTGCTCCTCCATGTCAAAATTAACATCATTGTCGTAGCTCTTTCCTCTATCCTCCTCCTCCTTTATACCCTTTTTGACAAGACACATGTCCAAAAATCAGGACACGTTCCTGGCAAGTGTCCGACACGTGTTGGAAAGTGTCCAGATTTTGGGACACGAAAATTATGGTGTTGGACACGTATTAGGGCAAGTGCCGTGTCCGACACGTGGAATACGGGACACGGGCCCTATTTGGAAGTGTCCTGTTACTTAGCCTGCTAGCTGATAGGCTTCCAATATATCAGACAAAGACTAAAATACAACTGCTTAACAATCATATGCTGAAAATGATGCGAAAAAAGCATCCAAAAGAGTATAAAGTGGCCATAATTAATGACCATCCCATCCATAGATTCAGTGAAGAAACCTGATCCCATATCCATATTCAGAGCCTGCTTTGAAAGACTATCAGCCAGCATGTTGTGCTCGCAGAAGATATGCTTGAAAATCACCTGAGGACAGTTTGGAGCATATTTTTTATATCTTCACACCAGTGCATCAGAATGGGAATGTCAAGGGCCGAAAGTTTGTTGATCCAGGATATAATCACCATTGCTTATTTACATAATTATTGCTTACCCAATTTCCCTGTCATCTTTTCTACTTTTCCATCTTTCTATTTTATTTTTTTTACTTTTCCATCTTTCTAATTTTTTTGAGCTATAAATCAGGTTAAGGTAGTGGTTGAACCTAAAGCCCAAGAAAATCAGGCGAGGGTAGTGGTTGAACCTAAAGTCCAAGAATTGTACAAAGAGAGATTAAAGGATATAAAGCCCATACCAAAAGAGATTAAATGATATAAGCCCATCCCCATGCTTTTCAGAATTTAAATCAAACCATCTTCTCAGTCGACCTCTATGTTTTTCAATTTTTATTTCAAACCATTTTGCTATTTCCCATCAAAGGCAATACAAAAATTTATTTGGTCAACCGTTCAAATCCTGTAAAGTCCTGCAATTCCTTACTACTATTGTATTTGGTCAACAGTTCAAATCCTGTAAAGTCCTGCAATTACTTACTACTATTGTAACTGACTGTTTTCCTTGAATAATATCAAACAGGTAAATGGAAAGATGTTCATATTTTTATGGGCTTACCTTCTTTCTCAAAGTGACGAGGAGATTCCCCTGTTTGTCTCTCAGAATCCGTGTGTCTCTGACCGTGAGTACCCTGCCATCGACGGCGAGAAGCAGGTTTCCATTGCTGTCAAGGACGTTGAAATCGCCACCGCTGAAGCTAATGACCCGTTTCTGAACCGTTAATTCAACTGGGTAAGGAGCGCAGAATTGCTGCCCGATCACCGCTACGGTTCGGCCTGGCCCTGCGAAACCCTGGGGCTGGGATTGGAAGGGAAAATAAGATTGTTGCATCTGCATTATTATTTTCTCGGAAAGAAGTACTACCGTAGAATGTACTCAGTAAACGCAATGTGATCCAATTTTATATTTATTTTCACATACGAATCCTTTTACGGTGTCGGCAAGTGATTTTAAATATTCTTAGTTGGTGTCTTTTCGTTGTAACTTTGATCCTTATTCCAACTTTATCTTTTAACTGTATGTCGTCACATCACTATACTGATCACAAATGAGATAAGGGAAAGCCATTGGCATATTATGAGAATGCAGAATCTGTTTATGCACGCTTGCATAAAAACTGAATTCTGGATATAAACGGCAAGAGCTATCCATTGAGCTGCAGAGCATTTATTGCAGCTGCAGCAAGCTTGATGATCGTTGAATTTTGAGCTGCTCAGATCCAACAGTCAACAAACGTACTGCAGCCGCATTAAATGCTTTGCAGCTCACTTTTCTAGCAGTTTGTATCGGGATTGTCTAATGATAATGCCAAAGTTTTCAATGTTTTTGGGTGGAAGCATTAATATGAGAATAGGTGGAAACTTGACATCAAAGAAAAGAATAATTTAAGGGAGTTGTGGTAAGATCTTGCACCGTCTTTCAAAGAGAGGGTCTTGAAAATTTTATTGTTGTCTTACTTTATTTTAATTTTTCACATATTCAATCAAGGTAAGGTTTATAAAGGAGACTACGAGAAAGATAAGCTAAGCATTATTTTATTTTTTCTGTTTTTTGAGTTATTGCAAAAGTTTAAATCCAAAAATATTATTTGTGAAAACAAAGTTATCAAAATTTAGCCATTTTTATACTAGGCAGCAGCTTATTTGGGTACATGAGTTTTAGTTTACAAGGTAATGGTTAATATTTCACATTTCCTACCAATAAGTTTTGTAAAAGAAGACGAAGAGAAAGATAAGCTAAGCACTATTTCATTTTTTATGTTTTTTAATTTACTGCAAAAGCCCAAATCCAAATCCAAGAAAGATATATTTGTGAAATTAAGTTATCAAAACTTAGCCATTTCTATAGTAGCCAGAAGCTTATTTGGGTACATGAGTTTTAGTAGCCAGAAGCTTATTTGGGTACATGAGTTTTAGTTTACAAGGTAATGGATGCAATTTCAAACCTACTGAATTATTATTTTTTCTTCTAACACTCGATAAGTTTTGTATGCTAAGCTAGGGATGAAGTTTCTATGTTTGAATTAATAGTTTGTGCTCCTTTTAATTTTCAAACTGATTGAACACTACAAGAATTTAGCTTTTGAGAAGAAAAAAATAAATATGGGAAAAGGTGGTATATTATGTGACTTTTTGTGTGTTTCTTCCTATTTCTTTTGGCTTTACAAGAACAATTGAGACAAAAGTAAGTGTTAGAGAGGTTGTAGAACATTCACTAATCTAGGTGCAACCATGCTTGTTTGTGAGTATTTTCTTTGTTGGTGATAAGAGTGAAAACGATTGTAAATTTCATTCTAAATATTGCGTGTTTTTTAGAGGGTTCACAACCTAGTTTTAAATGGTAGATGTAATACTTGAAAGCCAATTTAAAGTTGCAATGTTCTGGTCATTAAAGTTGATAGTCTTCTATCTTGATATGTTTAAATTACAGGGGAATTGGATTCATGTGCAGATGAAAGCTTCCACACGGACATAAAACCTAGTCTGGAATGTCCCTTTGATGTTGACAAATGTGGACTGGTATGCTCTCTACCTTTCTTAACTCTCACCCACTCCCTTTCCTTTCATGTGTTTTTTTGTTATGGCTCGAGTGATTCTAACTTTTTCATTGATATAGACTAACAAGTGCACCAGATTCTAATGTTCCCCATTATATGGGTAGCATACGGGTATATTCTTGAACGATGGTACGTACTCTAGCATTCGTTGGATTACCTTGACAATAAATCAACATACGATAACTTCAATACAACTAAATTTTGGTATCAAATGAGATATCAGTGTTAGGCCCATAGAGAGTTCCTAGGAGTTCAATGTGGAGGTGCTCGTGCAAACGACAACAAAATAGTGGTAAGTCACAAATGCATCGTAAATTTATAAAATTCGGAAATATGCATAATATATGAAAAACAATTCTTATTTCTTGTACTCTTGTTTCAATATTAGTTGAACTACTCACAAAAATCAGTCACAATTTTATGGTCCTCAGCTACATTGGGTTATGGTAAAATCATTAATGTTTCATATGAATCAAACGAAACTTGGCCCATGTGGACTGGAGCAAGGAACTCGCTTCAAGAAAGGAAGATTATAGGGATCCATGGGTTTGGTATAGAAGTTTTGTTAACTCAAGTCAAAGTCTACGTGTTAAAGGCATGGACATATAAATAAGGAAGGAGGGTTCAATGAAAAGTAATGCTTATTGTCATAGCATTTAGGGCTCATGTTGTGCAACAAATTTTAATTTGTGATTTTGTAGAGGTTTGATTTTCTAGATGGTTGAAGTTAGGTAGCCCCATTTTTCCAAATTTTGAATGCATGTCATCTTTCTACAAGTCAGGGTGGTAATTTTATAATGTTGTGTCTGCCATAGAATTGTGTAATTTTTTCTTGTTTTTAACTCTAAAAATGGTTACTAATGATCATGCGTTAAATTTCTTATATATTGTTATGAAAGTGGATTGCAATGGATTTTATTTTTCGTACGGAGATGATGTGTTCTTATTTTTTCAAGTGTTTTTCCATCAATCCATTCTCAAGAAATTGCCCAACTAATCAAACCATATACACAACTATATAAGTTGTATTAAAAATTTATTTACCATGGTTCAATAATATCATTGTAAAATGAAATATAAAATCTTTGGCACTCATGTTCCATAATCATATTTCAATTTTTAATTAAAATGAGTGAATTAATAAGTATTATACAAATAGATATTTTGAATTATATTAAAAACTATATTTTATCTTAATTTAAATTTATTTAATCATTGTTTAAAAACTTAACTGAGCTATAAATTCTTAACTAAGTTTTTTTTTAACAGAAACAGAAAGGGATTTATATTAACAGGCTGTGCACAGCCATTCAGTACAGCATAGAAGGTAATTATAAGGCCGACAAGGCAAAATAGCTACAAACCAGACAAGATCCGATTCCCAAAAGAGAGAGCAAATGATTGTTTCTGAACTGCAAACTAAACGGGTAGTATATACCCTTACGAACTGTCTACATAGCAACGAGCAGAAATACATAACCCATTCAAAACTGGAGCATATAATCCCATACTAAACTGAACAAAAAAGAACAGAGGATAGAATTCAGATGCCTTTCTGAGGCCGGGACTGAAGGACAGATTCCTCTTCCATAGGCTGAGCAGCTATGTCATTGACGCCATTGACCCTGCTCTCCTGGTTCATTGAAACAAGCTTTTGGAGATCTTCCTCTATGCACTCCACTCTGCCCAACAGTTCGAGCAGATTGCTTTCCAAGTCGTCAGTGAGGGCTCCATTGTTGCTGACTTCCAAAGATGTTCTACTCACGGTCTCACTCATTTCCTTTATTTCCTTAGCCATGTCCCTATTATCCTTAACCCCAATAGCTGTCAGCTCATATATCCTGCGCAAATTCTTCATGATATCCTGCAGCCCAAGGTTATTTCCCAGATGAGCCATTCTGCCAAATTCGGACGTAATTGCAATTCCAGAAAACTGAGAGTGCAGAGAGAAATCTGCAATGTCTGAAAGGTCTTGCTGAATTTCTTGCTGGAGGACTAAAACACCCCAAAGGTCAAGCATATCAGACTGCAGATTGTCTAAGCTCCACCAGGTTGCCAATGCGTCTTTCTTCCAATCGACAACAAGACCCTCCAGAACCCTTACCTGCCTATCAATTTTAACTGAGCAATTATCCACCTGAAAGTCGATTTCCCAGGGTTCTGAGGGATGACGATATTGACAGAGGGCAAACTGGGCTTGGCTTTCTTCTATCCCGGCTCGGAAGAAAGGCTGCCCATGCCGAGAAATTACCTGCAAATTCCCCCTTCCAATTTCGTCTACCACTTGCAGAGAGATAACAGAGTCGAGACTCAGACCCGTAGAGAAACCATGAGACAAGATAAGGCTAGGAATCGACATGAAGACGAAGAAAGGAGTCCCCCGATCGTGTGAGAAAGTATAACAATTAATTGTGAGATAGAAGGGAGTTATACCCTCAGCTGCCGAGGGAGGAAGAACTGTCCACGCGGCCACCACAGAGAAAAGGACAGGATAGAACCTTAAATGCCGATAGCCGCCAAGAGGATGGAGAAGGAGGAAGCCAGCTGGGGGGAGAAGGCGGGAGGAGGAGAGACGGACAAAGGGGTGGGGAGGGAGAGGGATAAGGGGGAAAAGGAGAAATGGGGAGAAGGGATAAAGGAGAAGGCGGGAGGAAATGAAAACAAGAAGGAAAGGTGATAAAAAATTATAAACCATCCAAATGTATTCCCCTTTAGAAAGGAGCTCCACTTCATGGACTTGCCTAATATAGATTTGATTATGTATTCTTAATCCTCTCTTCATGGAATGAATTTGAAAAATGGAGGATCCTCATCCTGACTGAAATGGCCTTGAGGAAGACTGGCTCCAACATTGGCCATAGCGTCTGCATCTTTGTTATTCTGGCAAAGAATGTGATAGAACTCGATGGACTGGGACAGAAGGAGTTTAGCCTTTTTATATAATCTGCGACATTTGATATCTCCTGAGGGATACCCATTGATCATCTTATAGATGACATGCCTAGAGTCGCCGAAGACCAGAACTTTCTGAAGTTTTTTGCCATGAATAAGATGAAGACCCTGGAGAAGAGCCATCCATTCTGCTTCATTGTTAGTTCTAGGACCAATTCCCCAGGCAAATCTATGTTCCACTTGTCCTCCGGGATCCACTAGGATCCCACCCGCGCCTGCCGCCCCTGATAAATTCTTAACTAAGTTATAACTTAACTAAGTACTTAATTTCAATTGAGTATTTAACTAATGTATAACTTGTTGGACCATAAATGTAGAGGTTTAAGGGACAATTTGTATTTGTATCGAGAGCGTGAAAAGTATGAAATTTAAGAGTTTTTTTTGTCTAAATTTAAAATCTTTATAAAAACTAAAATTACTAAAATTATACATATAAGACTAAATAAATTTTCCTTAGGATGTTGTTTCAAAACCATATAAATAAAATTTAGTTGAGTGAGGATGTTAATGAAGTAGGAAAAGCTTCAATAACCTTATTAGTCCCTGCCCACGGCAAGCAGAGACTCTATGAAACGGCTTGCCGTCATTTGCCATTAGTTTGCACAAAAAACTAAGTATACATTACCTTTTATCCAAAGTTTTTGCATTGGTATGCACAAAAACCTAAGCTTACATTACTTTTTATCCAAATTTTATGCAAGTTTACATACCATACCTTTATTTTGTCCAATCAAAGAATTCTTACTCTTATTTGGCCTCATCCCAAGGCTAGGCAGAACTGAAGTTAGGAAGCTCATGTCTCTTTATGATATGTATTTTATATGTACACAACAAATGGATTAATGCTAACTTCACGTTAACATTACT
Source organism: Pseudotsuga menziesii (assembly GCA_001517045.1). NCBI lineage: Eukaryota > Viridiplantae > Streptophyta > Pinopsida > Pinales > Pinaceae > Pseudotsuga > Pseudotsuga menziesii. Next base: position 135,106 of record LPNX010375607.1, read on the forward strand.
TCATAAAATTAAATGTTAAACTTAGAGACAAATTAAATTACACTATTGTTGATCACCGTGCTCATATGACCGCCTCACCACCCTTCTTATAACCACATAAAAACAAAATCATCCAAATGTCAAGACCAGATTCAAAATCATCCAAATGTCAAGACGAGACTCAATTGCATTTTTGAGTTGTCGATAAATTGTGCACCCAAATCCAGGCGGTCTAAACAATACAACAATAATATGCATCGCTCTGATGCAAATTTTGTGGCATGATCTCAATTTCTTCATGTGCAGTCCAACACATCGCTGCAGTTTCTTCATGTCCAGTACATGGCACTTGAATAACTGAGTGATAGGAATACCATACCTACAATTTACTTTTTCAACATGTAAGCTATTCCTGGAATGAAGAAACAGGACAGAAGGCCATACCTGGTCACCATTATATTTCGGGACTGAAGGCCATACCTGGTCACCATTATATTTCTGTCTAAAACAAAATAAGCATCCCTTTAACTAAGTTCTTTGTGTAGTAAATACATCATCCCTGTAAGAAGCTAATTGCTTTAGTTTTTTTTGTTGTGGCAATATGCAAAATATACTATTTTATTTCAATTATATTTATTGTGGCCAGAAATCTATAGCAGTTGCATCTATTTTCTCTTATGCAATGTGAATTAACTAAATGACCGATTCGTATTTTCAGACCATTTTTTCTCACCTATAAATGTTGGGTTTGACACTAATCATGATTGGGTTCTTGTTATTTACTGAAACTGCATTTATGGCGTCCTGGACCATTGCCTTGGCCTCTATCCTTGGCCATTGTTAGCACAAGGTCTTTGCCAAAGTTCGCAGGGACCCCCTTCAATCTTCCAGATGAACCCCCTTCAATCTTCCAGATGAACTCCCCTTCAATTTTGTGGAATTTTTCTCCCAATTGCTGTAACTGTTTGCATTAAGTTTATATATTCTACCAATGTAGCGAGCACCAGGTTGTATAAAAAACACCTACAATGCTCCAAGAAACAAACCGATAATCACGTAAAGATAATCACTTATCTTGGTGCAACAAAACTATAGCAAACTTCAATTATACCAGCCTCAAATATCTTCTATTAAATTATACTTCACGGGTAAGCTAGTTTTTTTCTATGATTTTTCCAACTGAAATTGCAAAATCCTACTTCTGAAATTTTTGAAGCTAGTTTTTTCTATGCTTTTTCCAACTGAAATTACAAAATCCTACTATTGAAATTGTTGAATCCTACTACCCAAATTGTTGAAAATACAGATAAATGGCTGAAATTACAGATAGGCGCCTAGCACCTCAAATATTCAGGAAGTCTTTTCTATTTCCTAAGGCAATTTCTCCACCAATCCACCTACAAACAATAGTTGGTAGTTGCCTTACATTAATCAATAGGCTTCTAAAGGTCACATGAATCTTTCAAAGGGTTGGAATGTCACACCGAATGCACCATACAATGGACACTAGAAACGACCAGCAAACACGCCTTCCACAAAACCACCAGGCTGCTAAGAACAAAGAAAAGGAATACCTCAAGAGAAATGGCATGACCCACCGAGCGCCAAATTTACTCCACCGTTGCTACTGATTTTCGTCATGGTCACGAGCTTGCAGTACTCGAATCGTACAAACATCTAATCTGCAAAGAAAATATCAGTGCTCCTTGAGAGCTATCTTCTCTGATCTCTTTTGGGTTACGTGAATGCCTTTCGTTGATAGGGATGGTTGCTTAACCTTGAGAATCGAAGAGCCCATCACAGATTACAATATACACAGGAAGGGCCCATCTCTAACTTTACGGAGCATTCATTCATTTGGACTCTTTGCACCTCTCTAATGGACGTCCTCGTCTCCCTCAGAGCAGCTTAGATTTGCAAGTTTAAAAGCCATATGTTTATGATGATGTATTCTTGCACATTTTATAAAATTGATTTAAACCAATGAACAATCCTCCATCAGAAGATATGTAAGCCTTGGAAATGGTAAGATTCAGATCTGTCTATCAGCACTTTTACTCCTTCCAAAAGAATGCAATGCTTATTGGCACTATCGACCTTCAAGGCAAAGCATGATTACAATTAAAATAAAAGGAAAATCCAATATCTGATTCACTCAACTCAGTAGATAACTTGAATGCTCAAAATTTAAAATACTGGAATAATACCTTCACTAGTGTTGGAGATGGAGAATGGCTGTGCATCACATAGTAGCCCTTCCATTCATATCTACCAAAAAGCTTAGTGAAAAGCCTATGTTATGAATAAATATAAATCAGCAGTATATGCAAAACACCGCCAGTTGTCATAAATAGCTTGCCAAGTGCTTCCTAGCACCAGAAACTAAGCGACCAGATTCGAAATCTTGCCAGTACGGTCCAACAAGCACTTCATGAACATAGGTATGGCCCATTTTTTACAAAGAAGCGACCATATTCGAAATCTTGACAAGTGCGGTCCAACAAGCACTTCATAAGCATAGGTATCGCTCAAATTGCTAATGGTGTTACTTAAACTACCTATGTTGGTGATAGTGATGATTCAACTGCTATTATTACTAGTTCTTCATCCTTCAGCCATATGTATCGGCCAAACTATTGGCCAAACTAAGGTAGATAAGTGGAGCGGCCAAACTATTGGCCAAACTAAGGTAGATAAGTGGAGCATTTGTATCATGGTACGTGTTTGTTGAATTCACATGCATTTGCATATCTTCCTTCTTTAGCCGCGTAAACTAATTTTGTACTACATTGACAGCAGGTTGAATCGCCATCTTGCCATGTAGCTCATGTGTTTATCAAATTTTATAACGTTCAAAAGCCATGAGGAACCTTTGCATGAATTTTAATACACCTAATTATCAAGCACTTTATTCCGCTTTATTGTTATCTAATGACCAAGAAAATTAGACACCCAAAAACAAGCAATTAGTTCAACCCAATTAGTTCCACTCAATCAGATAGATGAGGGTGATGTGGGTGACGGAAATATTAATAACCAGAATTTGGGGTCCGTTGGGCTATAGCAATTTCGATAAATGTAAGATATCATCCTTTCGGAATACACAACTCTTCAAAACTTGTAATTGGTTTTCAAGAAAGTCACCAGCACTCTTGCTGCAGCACAAAACCAAATAAATCCAATGAATTAACCCAATGAACATTCCATCTTAGCCCAAAATCTGGTTTTGCTCACTACAGCCTTTGCCACCATAAATGAAATTCCGTATTCATATAACTAAAAAAAAGTTATAAATGCATGACACATTGTCAAGATTATATTTTATCATTTTTAATTCTACATCATAATAATAAAAATGAGTCAAAATGATTATTATCCTCTACAACCTACAACTTATATTTTTCAAACTTTAGAAATCTGGTACTTTAAGAGTTGGTTGACGACCCCATCATTCAAACAAACTTATTAATTATCATTGATATAGTAAAAGAAAACAATAACTGGCCGATCCAAAGCCAGCTTCAAGTATTGCTATTGCAAGAGCTCGGTTTGTGTAGCTCATGTACTGTGACTGCAATGCAAGAGCTCAGTTTGCGTAGCAAGATATAGTCATTTAAGTATTGCTAATGCAATTGCAATAGCTCGGTTTATTAACTACAATAGTTACTCCTTCAGGTACTGCTAATGCATATGCGATAACTCAGATTATTGAATGCAATAGTTCGGCAAGCTCAGTTTATTAAATGCAATAGTTCGGCATATATTAGCTGATGTGTAGCCTTGTTGGATTTTTGGATTTGAACATGAGTTTGCTTGTTTTTTAATATGGAACAACATGAAATTTTTATGCACAAATGACAAAATCTTATTGTATGTATATTTTTAACTAAAGGTCAGATCATAAGTGTTTTTAGGAATTAAAGGTTAATACAGACGCCCTCCCTGCCCATGCCATTCGCATGTGTCACCAACCCACCCAGCCAATGAGCAAAACCATTTTGTTTTTTTCAATAATTTTTCAATTTCTAAAGGAAAGGAGTTGCTGCCTTTAGCAACTCCCCTTGTTATAAGAATACTTTGCTTATTTTTTTCCTCTAAAAATGAATCGTCCAAGAAAGTCATTAGACACTTTCTTTTCTGAAAATTTTATTTGAATATCTCATTCAAAGTTTTTACTATTGTTTTCAAATAATTTAAATTTACTTGCTTGTTTTTATTACCAATTTCCTTTTTTTGCAAATCACTTTTATTTTCTTAGATCCATGAGGATCATCAACAACCTCATCATTGTCTTATATAGATTCAAAATGTATTTATGTAAATCAAATTTCGAAGTATGCACATGGAGTGAATGTGATGCTTGTGCTTTTTGATGTCCTCTTTAAATAGGTGCAACTACAACTAATAGTGACTTGACAAATCCAGATAAAGATGTGGATAATTTTTTTGCATTTGGGAATTATGATATTTTTGTGGTTTCTCAGCTAATTTTTCAAGGAATATGTAATGCTTCATTTTGATTTAACTGTTTGAATTACCATTGCTTGTTTGTATTTGCTTATTATTGTGGAACTTTGTTAGTTTGATGGCACTATGGGCTTATGGATTTATTATTTTGTGGAATTAAAAAAAGTGTGTGTGTGTGATGTTAATATTATGAATTGTGTTCATGTTTTGATTATCTCTCTAGCATGGAAAATTAATAGATGATGGTATGTGGATCCCTATTTAAAGTTATGTGTCGAATAAATGACATATGATGTTAGATGCATGATACAAAAATGATTACATTGTTGCTAGTATTAACAAAATATGTATACATGTCAATGATTGCACAATATTGGATGACATTTTGTTATGAGACTAACTGGCAAGTTCAGAAGAGCTAAGGGATAGTTAAGCCCTAAAAAATGGAAGTGCATCGACTGTATCAATTTCAAAAGAGAAATGGTACGAGAATGAATCGTTATTGTCATGTATGATTATGGTTATCGTCATGATGTAAGGGTGGTGTGGGGTTCAAAAAACTCAACCTCCAAAATTTGTTATTCAATGAAAAAACCTTAGTACAATAATCGCAACGCAGTCACTATATTGATGCAGACATGGTCCCTTGTTCCACTAGGGTGGTAGAGGCATTACCCATCGTTTATCCCCAAAGCCCGGAGTCATGGGAGGTTCACTACTACATAGAGGGGGGTATTAAGACAATATTTAAGACAACATCTTTGTAAATTGTCTCAACTTAAGACAAAAACAAAATTGTGTATTGTCTTAAATAGTGTCTTTAAGCGGGTGTCTTAAACTATTGTCTTTAATTTTTAAGAAATAGTCACAAAAATCCTCAAATACTCACTATATTTCACTCATTCATCTATTAAAGAGAAAAGAATTAAAAGTTGTTGCTTAATTATGCCAAATGATAATTGCCCTAGAACTCTTCCCGTTGAATCTATATATATGATTCAATGTCTAATTTATGATGATACTCGAGAGCCTCCCAAACCCTCTTGTGCTCACATGAGCTTCCAACAAATGTAGAGCTCATACTTATATCTTAATAACGCTTATATGAAAAGACTTGGAAACCTCAAGCAACTAGGTGGTGGCTACATTCTAAATAGTGTAAGTGTTCTAATGTGGGAGGGTTATTGCTTTAATAAGAAGAAAATGAATAAGACTCAGTCTTCAAGGCATAATCTCTTAAGTCAGCGCCATTCACTGCAAAAATTGGGAGATAGCTTTTGTGAGGCACGGGTAGCTCCAACTCTCATTTTCTCCAATACATTCATTCTCTCCAACTCTCATTGGTGAAGAAATAGGCACAGATTAAAAGTTTAAGAGCTAAGAACAAAAAGTACCATCATATATTATATAAAAAAATCTCTTCAAAAATGATTAGCATAGGAAATCAAGATAAAGAATATACCTCAATCCATGAATCTGATTAGGTCATCTTAGTGTCAACTCCAACTAAAACGACACCTTCAACTTTAATGCATTCACCATTACTTTAAGTTTTTAAATCTCTTGAAAAATGATTAGCATAGGAAATCAAGATAAAGAATATACCTCAATCCATGAATCTGATTAGATCATCTTAGTGTCAACTCCAACTAAAACGACACCTTCAACTTTAATGCATTCACCATTACTTTAAGTTTTTATGCAGTTAGTCACTTAACGGTTACTTTAAGTTTTTATGCAGTTAGTCACTTAACGGTTGTGCTTGAAGAACAGGGACATAAGAAACCATAGACGAAACTACCTAATGGCTTGGAAAAACTTTTCACAAAACCTCAAATCTTTTTTCCCTCTTTCATAAAATCAGTTTATGAGTACTAGAATAGTAAATAAAAAATAAAAGCATTTAAAATGTTAGTATGATGTTTAAAAATCACCTTAAACACGCCTAAAATATAGAAAAGAATACCAAGACAGAATTTGAGACCGAATATTATTTTCGTCTTAAAAAATTGCCTTCAACATACCCGTTCTGTAGTAGTGTCTCTCCCCTATAGAAAACTGTTACTGGAAAATTTCAAACATGTTTGATGGTCAAAATTCCCAATCCACAGCATTGGAATTTTTATTTTATCGTGCTTTCAATTATGTAATTAAACTTTTGTAGTGCGCAACAACCTGATTTGGTTCATCAGAAGATCGAACTAAATCGATCTAGACTATATTTGTATTTTATGTCACAGCTTTGACAAACTGTAATTGTAGAGCCACAACTTTTAGTTTCTGTAACATATGTACATGCAGCGCACATGCTATGGCTAGATTAGGTAATAAAAACATATTAGTCTCTAATCGTAAAAGCTATGAGCTTTGGGTGTACATATGGGCGTTTAAGGAACTGAATTACTGTTGCGAATAGAAAATTGTTTGATAACTATAGAAAGACCACAATGCAGTATGCAGAATCCACGAGGATTTCACTTAGTGAACCTTTTACATAACATGTGCGATCGTGGGATATTCAAGAATACCCTTAATTTCAAGAGATATTGACCCAAACTCTTTTTGTTGAAACCCCCTCCCAATACTTAAAACCTCCTCCCCACCCCTTTTTATACCTCAATCCTTATAAACCACCCTACCCACCCCAACTTAAACCCCTCATCCCCAATACCTGCAATATATTGGTTCAATTTTTGATAATTTTAAAACCCACAATATGAACTAATGTGATAGGATATTGGTCAACAAGTGAAGGCCCAGTGACAGAATCGTAGTTAATGTTTTAAATGAAGAGACAACGGTTACATGGTGTAATTTGTTTAGGGAGTAAAGGAAGCCGCATGTGGCTTTGAAACACCTTAGTAAACCTTCCTAATTCTGGGTTCTTTCAGAAATTGTAAATGTTTTTATTTTTTGACTTTCATGGAATCGATTTGGTACAGCCTGGTTGCGTCAGTAATCCGAAATGCTCCTGTCATCCATGACATCACCTTTCACCACAATCACAGATATGCAAGCACTCAAACAAAGTAAAACACAACTACAGCTATAATCAAACAGTGGAATAAGAAACCCATAGAATATTTAACAGACAACAACATCCTGCTTAGATCTATTTCATTAGATGAATAGTATTTTTTTCACATATCCTTTACGAGATCATTATATATGAAGCCTGTTCTATTGCTATCATATCTTTCAGCGCAGACTCGTCATACAAACCAAATCAATAGACAAACCTAGACTTTCCGGTGCCATCTACTTGACTACAGTGAAATACATTATAAAAATATAGTTCCTATATCTCTTTAAGATAAGCTTCTGAATTGATTTTTTCAGTGTCAAAATCATATTGGCATAATATATGTACATACAACTCTTACCGTGTACATAATCAACATTCGATGAGAATAAATTAGCGGACATGACGATGAGGATCCCTACATGTGGTTATCTGCATTCTGCTCTACTGCAAGCGGCGATATCCTCTTAGACCAGTGCAGTTTTTTCCTCGGTGGGTTCATCATAGAATCTGAATCCTGAGGAATGAATAAGAAACCTTCAGGAAGAGCTGGAGTCTTCATCGAATAAGAAACCCGAATCAGCTATTACAGTTCGATATGTTATAAGAAAGGGCATGATCTGTACCCACCGATCAGCGTTGGAGGGGTCGACCGCTATGTTTGGACAATGTCCAAGTTCGCCACGGCTATCACCACTCGGAGGTTCATGTTTGCTAGCACCGTGAGGAGAGTTAGCCAAAACCAAAGCAGACTAAACTTGAGTTTACTGCTCAGTTAATATTAAAATTTAATTTTCACTTTTTCACGCCTACCTCTTTTTCTTTTTCACTTGTCCGGTGAAACTTGTCTATCTCCCGACTAGACAAGTCTATTAACTTTGGTCGGCCTTTAGACCCGACTGATTTACTTCTACTTGTCCGGTTCTACCGACTCATTTTACCTCGACCACTTGTCACTTAGAAATCGGTTGACTTCGACCTCTAAGTCGGCTCACCTCTTTGACCACTCAAGTCCATTCAAGTCAGCTGACCTCTTCGACCTCTCAAGTTGGCTTCTTCAACCTCTCAAGTCGGCTTACTCAAGCGATCTTGGTTCACTTTCGTGGAAATCTACAGAGTATTTTTCTTAATCTAAGAGACTTAAGAAATTACAAATGTTTTTCACCTGTGAGTAATATGAAGTAAAATGGACACATTAAAAAATCCAAATAACTTATAAAACATATGCCCAAATATGTAGGAAGACTTGAGTCGACCAATGTGCCGTAAAACTTGGAACTTTCACCCGGTGAGAAATTTATGGGTTCTTTGATCTTTCACTTTAACTGATAAATATAAAAGACATTTACACAAGTAAATTGGAAATATTGTGTGGCCAAATAAAGATGCATTCAACCATAAACTATTTCATATATATAACTATGCGAAAATGCGAAAATAACAAAGGTATTACAAACTTGTGTGACTGACTCACCATGGGTCGACTGACTCTACATGGATCGACTGACTCACCATTAAAGACTGTAATAACTATCTACCTAACAACCTAGCTTCAGAAATAAATTCGACTGGTTTACATTGCCAAATCGTGGACTCTTCCATCTTATCAAACTGACCGACAAGATCTTGACTTATACAGACTCTGACAAAGTCGGCTGAGAGTCAGGTAAGGATCTGTGAGTAATTACATTTTTCCAACACTCCCCCTTAATTATGAGCAGATGGGGATTTTTTTTTAAAAACAAAAATTTACAAAATGTTTGAGAGCTTAGACATGCTCTATTTATGACAAAGTTCATTGTGAAGAACTTGTCATTCCAAGATAACTACGCAGATACTGGAATGTGTCATTTGCCAATGGCTTTGTAAAGATGTCTGCAAGTTGATCTTTAGGCCTACAAAATTCCAAACAAATCTCCTTGTTGTTCACCAACTCTCTTATGAAATGAAACCTTATGTCGATGTGCTTGGTTCTCTTGTGAAACACATGATTCTTTGATAATGCTATGGCTAAATTGTTGTCGCAGAAGATGGTTGTCGGTTCTTGATGTTCTGTGACAAGCCTTTTAACACTCTCCTCATCCAGACAGCTTGACATGCAGCACTTGTCGCTGCAACATACTCTGCTTCAGCTGAAGATAGAGTTACTATGGGCTGTTTCTTTGAATCCCATGAAACAACACCTGTACCAAAATGAAATGTGTACCCAGATGTGCTCTTCCTATCATCTATGATGCCTCCATTGTCACTGTCAGTGTAACCAATGAGTTTAAAATTTTCCGAGGTTGGATACATAATACCAATGTTTTTTGTGCCACTTACATACCTCAGAATTTTTTTACCTGCTTGCCAATGTGAGTCTTTTGGTGACTCCATGAACCTTGAGATTAGACTTACTCCATACATAATGTCTCGTCTTATTGCTGTCAAATACATAAGGCTTCCAACAAGCCTTTTTGAACAGCGTAGGATCGACAGTTAATCCTTCATCATCCTTGCTCAATTTTAAACATGTTATCACTGGTGTTGGGGTTGTCTTGCAGTTAAACATGTTAAACCTTTTTAAAACTTCAGTTGCATACTTAGACTGTGATATAAAAATACCACTCTCAGACTGTTGAACTTCAATGCCCAAAAAAAACTTCATAAGCCCCAGATCAGTCATTTCAAATTCACTTTCCATGACTGCTTTATAAAAATATGCTATGCCATAATTGTTGGAGACATTTACCATCATACACACTCTTTCAGTCAAATTGGCCTAGTTAAACCACTATCCTAAGTTTAATTGACATCAAGGAGCATTAATTACCATCATCCCAGTCACTCCCACGCCTACCTACAGTCAAGGAGGCTAACTTAGCCTTTCCTACAGTCAAGGAGGCTAACTGGAGCACTCCAGGGGTGATCTGGGTGACATTCATGCACCTAATTGCTAACTGGGGGTTACTTTCAGTTCAACCAATCAGTTACAGTCAGTTAAGGTGCCTCCATGCATTAAATATATTATTTAATAATTATTTATTGATTATTTTATTATTATTTAATGAACTGGAGTGAACTAGGTGCCTTCACCATCTTCTGATGGTCAATTCTGCTTCAGTTAACCTCATCAAGGTTTATTGGAGTCATGCAGTACTGGCACTTGATGGTTGGTTGCTATGACATGTGTTTGATCTCCTTCAGTTGAGATTAAGTCATTTATTGCACTCCAACTTCAGTTAGGATTCGTGAGTCAATTAAGGTTTTTGTCAAGTGGTTAACTGAGTGGTATTGCATGGCAAAGAGTCAGTTAAGCTAGACTCATGCATGGGAATTTGAATTGTCCCTTAGTTATTCGAATTCTTCATTTGAGTTAAGCCATTGCTCATGCATGGTATTGTAATCCTTTATTGTTTATATAATATACAGAGAGGAAACCTATTTGATATTCCAATTATTGCTAATTCATGAGTATTTGTTCATTATTCTTTGATAATTTTGATTCCTAGTTCCTAGATCATGTGCAAGAATTAATATGGTATCAGAGCTCACGGTGGGATGAAGAACAATCTCTCAAGAACAAGCTTTTTGACATATTTCTCCATGAAATTTGAGCAATAGCTCAAGAATCCAGCACTGCACCAGAAGCCAAGGCTTACCACTTAATACCCCAAGTAAAGAACTTGTTGATCAAGCTTGCTTGATTGACTATGCTGGGTGTGATGAAAGCCTAAATGTGCATGCTGTTCGACCTTACGGTGCCCCTTTTGTTTTGATTTGCAGGTTTTATCAGGTACAACTTCAAATGGACTCATCAATCCCTCCTCTCACTCCATTCACAAGCTATTCGAAATGGAAGTTGAAGATGATTGCATATCTCAAGAGACGAGGTCTCTATGAGGTGTCTATTGGAATTGGAAGAGAGACTTATGAGAATGAGAATGACTGGCTAAATGACATTGACAGAGCTTTTGGATCAATAGCTCTGGCCATTGATGATGACTTGTACTTTGTTTTTTATTCTGCTGAACACCCAAAGGATCTATGGACAAGATTGGAAAAAACCTTTGGCAAGCACAATGAGGATCATAATAGTACTTTGGAGATTACAGCTAGCACAACAAGAGTTCTTCACTCAAAACTCTCAGCCTCTACTCTCTCTGATGAAGTTGTTCAAGATGAAGATGAAGCAGAATCTTCTACACATTCAATTCGAATTGAAGAAAGTCTCCATGAAGTGACTCCTTCTCCTGATGCTCCGGAAGTTTATGAGATCTCTGATATCTCATCTTCTCATATTACTGAAACAGAAGAAGACATTCGAATCTCTGATATTGAAGAAAAACTCTGCTGCACTTCCATGCAAACATTCACCGGTGATTTTCCTTTGAATTCTGTGCAAAATTTACCAGTAATTGCTTCCGAAAGTGAGGAGAAATTTGAATTTTCTTCCTCTAATGTTGCTTCTGGTGTGAAAATATGTAAAAAATTGGATATTTTGGAAGAAATATCAGATTATAAGAGTGACGCATTCGCTCCCCATGATCTAGATCTTCCAGCAAATTCCTGCAGGATTGCATGCACCAAAATTCAGAATTTTGAAGAAAAAGAACACTGTGCATCCACCGTCTCGGTTGACCATAATTTTGGATATGATATGAAACTTATTGGATCTGATATGATCTTATTTGGATCTGATCCGATATTTCTTGGTTCAAAATTTCAGGTTCATAAACCTTCAGTACTGCTTGTAGCTGTTCTCATCAACGGTGTGAAGAAACAAGTACTGCAAGTCTCCTACAAAACTGCTGCTGGGGATTTGATTTCAATTCATAGTTTTGGATCTGTTGTGAACTTATTTAGATCTGATTTACATTCTGATCTGATATTATTTTGTTCATATTTTAAAATCCAAAAGCTTTCAGTCATGCTTGTAGCTGCTCTCACCAATATCGGTGTGAAAAATCAAGTACCGCAATTCTTCTTCAAATTTGCTTATGGGGATTTGGTGTTAGTTTCCTCTTATGAGGTTGCTGATATTTTATTCTATCATTCATTAGCTATTTCAGAATCTATATCAGATTATGGAGCTCAAGCATTCGCTCTCCAGAGTCCCAGGGATTCTCTACCTTTGGTCACAAGCTCATCTCCTCACAGAACTAGTAAAGAGGAAGACATTCTGCATCCGCATGGACACTTGCTCCTAAGATTTGGGGCTGATTTTACCACTCATGGTTTTCTGTTCAAAACTGCAACATATCAGTTTCTTGAGTGTTCCACACATGGTTCAAATCCTCAAGAACCTTTGCTCTCTCTTCAGATGATTTCAGTTGCTCTACATGGGTCCAGTTTTCACCGTGTAGCTGTTTATATTTCTGATCCAGTTGAGTGCATTGTTATTCTTCCAAAGTGGAAGATTCCTCCAGACATCTTCACCAAGAGCTTTTCAGAAAAGAAGTTCACTTACCTCCGTTCACTGTTGGGGGTGAGTTCATCAGGGTGATCCAGACTACTTTCAGTGTTCAGCTTGAAGGGGGGGGTTTGTTCCCACTGGGTTTTCCCTCTTTTCCTCACTTAGTTTGTTTTGAGCATTGTTTCAGTTGATTTATTGTATAGGGTGACCTATGGCCTTAGTTGCCATGGCCCTAGCATTTTTATGCACATATGTTTTCTAACTCTTCCTGAGTATAGCTTAAGGGGGGGTGTTGGAGACATTTACCATCATACACACTCTTTCAGTCAAATTGGCCTAGTTAAACCACTATCCTAAGTTTAATTGACATCAAGGAGCATTAATTACCATCATCCCAGTCACTCCCACGCCTACCTACAGTCAAGGAGGCTAACTGGAGCACTCCAGGGGTGATCTGGGTGACATTCATGCACCTAATTGCTAACTGGGGGTTACTTTCAGTTCAACCAATCAGTTACAGTCAGTTAAGGTGCCTCCATGCATTAAATATATTATTTAATAATTATTTATTGATTATTTTATTATTATTTAATGAACTGGAGTGAACTAGGTGCCTTCACCAACTTCTGATGGTCAATTCTGCTTCAGTTAACCTCATCAAGGTTTATTGGAGTCATGCAGTACTGGCACTTGATGGTTGGTTGCTATGACATGTGTTTGATCTCCTTCAGTTGAGATTAAGTCATTTATTGCACTCCAACTTCAGTTAGGATTGGTGAGTCAATTAAGGTTTTTGTCAAGTGGTTAACTGAGTGGTATTGCATGGCAAAGAGTCAGTTAAGCTAGACTCATGCATGGGAATTCGAATTGCCCCTTAGTTATTCGAATTCTTCATTTGAGTTAAGCCATTGCTCATGCATGGTATTGTAATCCTTTATTGTTTATATAATATACAGAGAGGAAACCTATTTGGTATTCCAATTATTGCTAATTCATGAGTATTTGTTCATTATTCTTTGATGATTTTGATTCCTAGTTCCTAGATCATGTGCAATAATTAATAATAATCACCAGTAAATATTAAATCATCTACATACAAGCAGACAATTAACATCTTACCTTGCTCATTGACTTTGGTATACAAAGTCGGTTCACTTTCACTTCTGTGAAATCCATTTTCAGTGAGATAGGAATAAATCCGACTATACCAAGCTCTAGGAGCTTGTTTCAAACCATAGAGTGCCTTTTTCAGTCTGTACACTTTTTGTTCTTGACTTGGAACTTCATACCCTTGTGGCTATTCCACATATACTTCCTCTTCTAGATAGCCATTTAAGAATGCCGACTTGACATCCATTTGTTGAACATGCCATTTGTTTTGTGCAACTATGGCTAAAATTGTTCTGACTGTATCCATGCGTGTAAGAGGTGCAAACATTTCATTGAAGTCTATGCCAAGTTGCTGTGTGAACCCTTTTGCTACCATTCTTGCTTTATGCTTTTGCACATTCCTATCATCATCTTGCTTGGTCTTGTAAATCCATTTGACACTGATTACATCTTTGTCTTTTGGTACATCAACCAATTCCCATGCCTAGTTCTTCTCAATGCATTCTATTGCTTCATCCATGGCTTGTGTCCACACTTCTTCTTCAATAGCTTCTTCAAATGTTAGTGGATCATATATAGGAGAAAATAATACAAAGAGAGAGAATGAATTAGGTGTACCAGCTTCATATATCTCTCATAGACTTCTTGTCTTCATCGGTTCTATCGATGTCGACCTTGAGGAAATGCTTGATGGAGTCTGCTGTCTTCTTGGTGTACTTGTCAGTGTAGCTTCAGCTGCTACTTGTGTCGATGGTCCTTGTGCTGAACCATGTCGTGGTGTCATGGGAGTCGACAGTGATACAACCGGTTGACTTACATGTGGTGTTTGAACCACTTCCTCTTCCATATCATCATTGTTGACATTCGACACAATCTTGACATTTATGTCGACGGTTCCATCCCATGATTCATTCTCGACAAATTGAACATCCCGACTGATAATCACTTTCCTTGCGACAAGATCATATAGCTTGTATGCTTGTGTGTCTTCTGAATGGCCGACAAAAATACATTTCTATCCCTTCTTGTCTAGCTTCCTTCTCAGCTCATCTGGAATATGAGCATATACAACACAACCAAAAACTTTTAAATGTGAAACATTATGATTCATACCTGTCCATGCTTCTTGGGGAACTTTGTTCTTCACACTCTTTATCGGACACCGGTTCATAATGTAAATGGCAGTTGCGACTGCTTCACCCCAATATTCATTTGGCAAATGCTTGGCTTCCAACATGCTGCGTTCCATCTCCATGATGGTTATGTTCTTTCTTTCGGCAATACCATTCTATTGAGGTGTATACCATGTAGTGAATTGTTTCTGTATGCCATGGGTCTTGCAAAAATTTATAAATTCATTTGAAACATATTCACCTCCTATGTCGATCCTTAAGATCTTGATGCAATGACCACTTTGGTACTCCACGAGTGCCTTGAACTGCTGAAAATAACTAAATGCATCGGATTTATGTTTCAAAAAATATACCCATGTTTTTCTTGAGTAGTCATCAATAAAAGTTAGAAAATATTTGCATCCACCAATGGATGATGTCTGCATTGGACCACAAATGTCAGAGTGCACAATTTCAAGTGGTGTGCGTGCTCTATAAGACTTTTTGACTGGAAAAGTCTCTCTGTGCTGCTTGCTAAAAATGCAGCCTTCACAAACCCTCTATGGTCTATCGATCAATGGTAATCCTTTCACCATATTCTTTGTGTGCAATAGCTTCAGCCCACCAAAATTCATATGTCCAAATCTGAAATGCCACAACCAGGATTCATTCTGAACTTCTGTCTGGAATACAACTTGCAAATTAGTGCTACAATTTTCTCTCTTGTCAAGGAGCTCGAACGTTTCTTCACTTTATGGCTTGAATGCGGCTCCTGTGTTTGTATTCCCTTTCATGTCGAGAACTATCCTCAATGGAAACAAGCGGTTTCTTGTCATTGGCACTTTCGCTATCAGCTGGTCGCTTGGACAATTGTCTTTGATCACTCAGTGATAATCTTCCATGTAGACTCTGTATCCTTTTTGTATCAACTGTCCAATGCTTAATAGATTATGTTTCAGACCTTCAACATGATAGACATCAGAGATATACTTACTCTCCCCCTGTTTGGTTAGAATGTCAATAGTGCATTTCCTAAGACAGCAACTTGGACATTGTTTCCAAGTGTAGCATCAGTTTGAACTAAGTTGTCTAGACTGGAAAACAAATTTAAATTTCTAGTCATGTGGTTGTTGCATCATGAATCTAAGTACCATATGTCATGTGGACTTTCTTGAATAGCATTGCATTCGAGTGGAGATGTCAATGCCATTAACATTGCACTTGTCAAAGTGTTGGTGTTGGTCGACTGACTTGAGCTTTGCCTTCCTTGGTCATATTGTTTCTTCCTGCATTCATATGCATAATGACCAAACTTCTTACAATAATGACATTGGATTTTTTATTTATCAAACCTCTGGCCACTTGGCTGACTTGGGTTCTGATTATCTCCTCTACCACCAACATTTGCAGGACTTATGCCTCGTCCTCCTCTTGAAGAGCTTCTTCCTCTGCCTCTAAAGTTATTTCTCCCTCTGCCTCTACCACGACTTATGGATGACTATGCTGCGAATGCACCTTCCAATGATGTTTGTGTTCTGCTGAGTCTATGTTCATGATTGATGAGTGAAGCTTGCAACTCATCAATGGTAAATGTTGTCATGTCTGTGTGTTCTTCTAAGGTCACAACCAAGTTTTCAAATCTTGGGGGAAAACTTCTGAGAATTTTTTCAACAAACCTTCGGTCTTCTATGGCTTCTCCATGAGATTTCAGTTGGTTTATCAAACCAACAACTCTGGTGTAGAATGTGTCTACATTCTCTAAATATTTCATGGGCATAGATTCAAAATCTCTTCTCAAAATCTGCAACTTGGATGTCCTTACCTTATCCAAACCTTGATAGGCAGTCTCCAATGTATCCCATGCCTACTTAGCATTAGTTTTTGCTGCTACTCTTGGGAGTATGATCTCATGCATAGCTTGATGTATGTAAAACAAAGCTTTTCCATCTTTCTTCCTCTGTTCTCTCAAGACATCTTTCTCAGCCTGTGTAAGATTGTTATATGATGTCATGTCTGTTGGTTCTGCACAACCATGCTGGACTATCTCCCAGACATCTTGACCTCTGAATAAAGCCTTCATAGTTAAAGACCAATATTCATAATTCTTTCCTGTAAAAAATGGAGTTTGCAATGAACCAGAAGTGGAAGCCATTTTAATTTTTTAATTAACTTTCCTTAGAAAATTAAATTTCCACATTTTAAGACAAGATTTCTTTCTTAAAACTTTGCTTGGATATAAACCTTGCTTTGATACCAGTTAGCCAAAACCAAGCCAAATAAACTTGAGTTTACTGCTCAGTTAATATTAAAATTTAATTTTCACTTTTTCACGCTGACCTCTTTTTATTTTTCACTTTTCAGGTGAAACTTGTCTATCTCTCGACTAGACAAGTCTATCAACTTTGTTCGGCCTTTAGACCCGACTTATTTACTTTTACTTACTTGTCGGTTCTATCGACTGATTTTACCTCGACCACTTGTCACTTCGAAGTTGGCTGACTTCGACCTCTAAGTCGGCTCACCTCTTCAACCACTCAAGTCGGTTGACCTCTTCAACCTCTCAAGTCGGCTGACCTCTTCGACCTCTCAAGTTGGCTTACTCAACCGACCTTGTCGGTTCACTTTGGTCGAAATCTACAGAGTATTTTTCTTAGTCTAAGAGACTTAAGAAATTACAAATGCTTTTCACCTATGAGTAAGATGAAGTAAAACAGACACAGAAACAAATCCAAATAACTTATAAAACATATGCCCAAATATGTAGGAAGACTTGAGTCGACCAATGTGCTGTAAAACTTGGAACTTTCACGCAGTGAGAAATTTATGGGTTCTTTGATCTTTCACTTTAACTGGTAAATGTAAAAGACATTTACACAAGTAAATCTGGAAATATTGTGTGGCCAAATAAACATGCATTCAACCATAAACTATTTCATATATATAACTATGCAGAAATAACAAAGGTATTACAAACTTGTCGGTCCAGACTTGTCGGCTCACCGACTGATCCTTTTACAGAGCTTCGGCTCTTTGACTGAATCGCTTACACATAAGCTTGAGCTTCAACTTCTCTTTTCTCACCCTGAGTTCCTCTGTCTCTCTATTATGTCTCTTCTGTCTAACCTGATTTACAATTTCCTTCTTCTATTTATAGGCAACCTGAAGATTGCTTCTACATGGGTCGACTGACTCACCATTAAAGACTATAATAACTATCTACCTAACAACTTAGCTTCAGAAATAAATTCAACCGGTTTACATTGCTGAATCATGGACTCTCACCTCTTGTCAGACTGATCGTCAAGATCTTGACTGATACAGACTCTGACAGAGTCGGCTGAGAGTCAGGTATGGATCTGCGAGTAATTACATTTTCCCAACAAGGACTTTAGGATCTGCATAGAATATCTTCCAAGTAACCCACGTTTATGCTTTTTAGAAGCTCGACTAATACGCTCGTAGATGACATATTTTCTGCTACATGTACCTAATTGATGCCAAGAGCACATGTATTTGGAAAACCCGGGAAAGGAAAAAACTAAATATACACAATTACTATGCAAATGGAATATATATTTACTAATGAGAACATTCATACCCTATGAAACAAGATCTAGGGCTCCAAATGAAAAACAAAGAACAACTAATATCAATATTGAACGAAGCATTGAAATATGCAAGGACCCCATTTCCGTGTTGTTTGACAGAGAAGATATGTTTATCAATGTTCATGTAATCTTTCAACCAGTAAAAGAAGCAATCCTGATGATACGAATTTGTAAGGAGAAAGTTAAAGATGTGGAGTTATAAATCCAAACTTGTAAATTTATAATAATTGCTCAGAGATAGCATTTTGGCAACCTTCCTTGGAAGTGCAATCAGGTTTCTCAGAGATGGCATAAAGACCACCTATGTGAGAATCCCCATTCCCTGCCCCTAAATTATCTTTGTACAAATCCACTCAAAATTAACATCACCATTGGAAAGATGGATATAGCATACCAGTGTAGCCATTGTTATGCCGAACATATTGATACCTACCCAGCGATAGTGATACCCATCCAAGCATTGATGGAATTGATCAATTGAGTGCATATAAACTTTAGGGATAATTATTTTTTATCAGAACAATTTTTGTGGCTAAGCAAAATTCTCATGCAAAACCCCAAATCCTTATACCTTCCAAAAAATAATGATTTTACTTTACAAAATCAGTTTTTGTAAGGAAATAGTAATTTTAGAAACTAAAAGAAACTATAAGACTAATTTTGTATTAAAAATTGTCTTAACCATCTTTAAAAAAATATTAAAAGATATTAAAGACAATATGTTAATTTTGTCTTTAAAATATGTCTTAAACAACCCCACCTTGTATTAATGGGTTATGCTATGACACAGTCCCTAAGGTGTGTGATGATGACTAGTGGGTGCCTATTGGGGAAGCTTGGTCGATGGATTTGACACTTCCACTTACCGGTTCTAACTAGAGTTAGGTCATGTAGTTGACGCTCCAGGGCAGTCCAACAGAGGAAGGATAGGATGTGGAATTTAGTTGTGAATTAGATAGGAGGAAGTAGGTAGTTGTAAATTTCGTGGAAGTTTTAGATGGAAAAATAATTAACTTTGTGTGTTGAAACCTTTATTTCATTCTTGTATTGTATCTTAGTATATTATGTTAGTGGCATAGATTATTATGATATGAGTTAGTGTCTAAACATTGCAAATTCATGCTTAAGTATGCGACGATAGATAGTAACTTGTATAATTATGTGTGAGGTGTGGTTGAGTACTATTAGTGTACCTACACGACATATGTAAGCATTAGATACACTTACATAGCTCGTCTACATATGTCATATAAATTATCTATTATACTATTAAAATATGTCTTGGATGCACTATGGGTGTGAATGATCACGTTATATTATTATTAACCATTTAGTTAGACATGAAACGATACTATTATGTCAAGTTTTAATGAAAATGATAAGATGTGATTAAGGATGATTATTATTATATTCATCATTAAATAAATATTAGTTAATTTATAAATAAGAAATTAGGTTTGAATTTTGAATGAGTGAAATAAACAAATAAATGTCCATCCCTCATCTAAAGAGTTATATAAACGTATAGTTTCTTCTGCAACATTGACATACTTATCTCATTGATGTTTATGATATACTTATATGGTATTGTTCATAATTATTAATATAAAGGTTCATTCAATTTGGTCGAAAATTTAATGTCAAATAGATGTTAATAATGTTAATTATTGTAATAAGGTTCTTATTAATTTGATTAAATGTTAATAGAGTGATAAAAATATTAATTAAGGTTGATAAAAGTTAAATAAATATTAATTAGGATTAATTATAATCATGGGTCAACTATTAAAGGTGGTAAATGGTTTCATGAATAATCATTAAAGTCAATAAAGTAATAATTAGTAATAAATAATAATTAAATGAGTCTTAATTATAAGATATGGTTGGTTGAATAATCATTAAAGTCAATAAAGTAATAATTAGTAATAAATAATAATTAAATGAGTCTTAATTATAAGATATGGTCGGTTGTGATATATAGCATAAATAAATGACATTTTATTATTATTATTATATTTCTTTAAAAAAAAGAATGGAATGTGACTTAGAATATTGAATAAACATGTTGAGAATGTAGAGTTATGTAAGTGTTGTGAGTTGACCATGAAAAGAGTGGTGAATATTTAAATAAATAAACATTAAAATAATGGTATTTTATAATTGTTTGATTGAACGTGGTTTATATTGGGAACTTGTTAATGAGGGGGATAAGGTACTAAAGTCGGGAGAAGGAGTCGGTGATGAGGAGGATATAGGAGGAAAAGTGTGGATGTTTTGGGGATCTTTTGGCATTGAGGAAAATTTTGTAAAGGAGGCTGAAATTTTCAAAGAAGGGATAAATTCAGACTAGTTGTACTTTGTACTCAGGTTTTGGGATCGAGGGTCGAGGGACATAGTTCTTGGAGCCAAGAAGTCGACAAGACTTTCCTAGTTTGCAGGGTGGAAAACTGATTCAGTCGGTTGCGTTTTCTAAGGACCTACAACTATCCTATCGTACAGGTATTATTTTGATATTTTTGGTATTTTATTTACCGTTTCAAATTTATATTTGAGAGTTGATTAATTGGATGAATATGCATAAATTAATATGTACAAAATTTTCTTGAATATACTGTTAATTTCCTCATGCTATTAAATTGCTTATACATGTTCATATTTGATTTCGAGATGTTGGAAGTTGTACAAAACCACTGAATTAAACATAATAACTTAGAACAAATTGTGAACTGTTAGATTTCCATTAAATTAAACTAAGGAATCAGGGAGGTCCTTACAGAATATCGCCAAATATATTCTCCCATTGTTTGGAAGGTTTAGACAGTGGAGGTGGTATCTTGGTACGTGGAGAAATTACAGAACTAAGTATGGTGTACACTTCAATTCATTGTAAGTTATACTTGTTGACAAATTTAGTATGATTTTTTTCATGATTTTAAGTACTATCTTGACTCTTAATAACAACTTCACTAAGCTTTGGTGTTTGTCCACACATTATTCCTAGTGCACAAGCAGATGCTTCTTAGTGATTGGTTGTGATTAGTTAAAACCCTTTGATTTTATATGACTTTCATGTATTAATTTTGTCAATACCAATGCATGTGGATGTTATTTGGGTCTTGGAGTTGCAATTATTTTTACTCCCTTGGAAGTCAATATTCATTATATTGATGTTTAAATGGAAGCAATTGTAATATTTTCATCCTATTCATTGTAAGGATTTTGTCTTAGCTACCTAACTCTCATTTCAATGTGCACATACAATTTGTTATTGTCCAGAATATGGTTCAATTTGGTCAACCACATTTCTCATTAAATTTGTCATTGTTTGGTATGCAATCTTGTACATTGTTAAAATAAGTTTTGTGTGTTTATTGTTTAAAGAGTTGTGCACATTGCAGTATTAATTTATGGCCAACTCTTTGCTTACCCTAGTTCTTTTTTGGGGATATTTGAATATTAGGGAAATCATTTCCGTGTATGGTGGAATTATACTCCTTTCTATCGATTACAATTGTTGTCACCATTACCAAGTATCTGTTTTAAATATGATAATTAAAATTCTAGGCTTTCAAATGCATGTCTTACCTTGTTGTTGTAAAGCTTCCATACACATACAATTATCCAACTCTAACTTTTACTACAAAGTTGGTTATATTATTTCACAATGGATTGAGGATAGAACTTATTTTTTTATTATAGTTTAATGCGTTGATGTAGGTTAGCGTTTGTTGATGCATGTATAAAATGTAAAGATCTAATGGTTTGAAACATTATATACAAAATTTTTTTATCTTATGGATTTATTTTGGAGGCAAATGATGGATATTTTAGATTATGGAAATACATAAATTACTATTATTTTACAATTACAAGGCCAGGAATTTCCTTCAACTTTGGTTTGGTTTTCTCCTCAAATTCTCTCGTACATGACTATCCTTCACATAATTCCATGGATATAAACCACCACCCTCTAATTATTCCTCTTTAAGATCTTATTTGTAGTTAATACTATATTCTAATGTCCCGGTTTTGACCCCGTTGCATTAGATGTATATGATGATGTATAAATTGTAAATGATCATGGTGTGGAGCTAAAGGCCAAGGCCCCACCAATGATCGGTCATGCTATGTTTTGGATTTAAATTTGTCACCGATGGTATATCGGGGCATGCGGCATATATTATGATGGTCATCATGTAAATATGCATCTATAATTAATTAAATGAACCCGACCAGCTACGATCGCGGCAACTAAATCGAAAGGGGCATGATTTTCACAAGGATAAGGGTGTGGGGGGGGATTTGTCAAACCTTGGCCAATGAGAGAAAAATACCCATGTGTCTTCTCCCCTTGTGTTATCCAACCACCTTCATTGAATAATGGTTGCTGGTGGTTGAGGCAGTTAATGGTTTTGGGAGTGGGGTGGCAGGACTGTCAGTCCTCACCCACACACACACTCCACCCCTGTTGACTTCACTCACGCAGGCAATTCCACTCTCACCACGATTTTGTCTGTCTCTCCTCACACACAGGCTCTTGGCGGTTTTGGGGGTCTCACGCAGACATTTTCTTCGCTCCATGAGTTTGCTGAACACCCACGCACTTCCCATTCGCGTCCTTCCTATTGTTGTGCATCCACAGACAAAAACGGAGCTATTCTTCCTCACGCGGGGTCTCCATTGTCTGTTCATTCCTCACGGGGTATGATTGTTCCTCTCACGCACAGGAATTTCTGGGTTTTCCCACGTCGTTCTTTTCCCTGCGAAATCGCGGATGCTGTGGCTATCGAAATTCGGTATTTCTCTCTTCCTCTGCATGGTCTTTATGTGTTTTCTTAGTGGTTCTGTTGCCAAGGACGGGCTGTATTCCCCACGTTTGTTGTGAGCTGTGCTCACTGATACATTTCAGGACTGTTATTTTCCCTCGTTGTTGGCTGTGTTGCCGTGGTATTCCTTACACCTTTGGGGCTGTTGTAATTTCGTTTGAAGAGTCATTTTGGCCACGATAGGGCCAAGAATGACTTAGAATTCGTTTTATCTATTTAAGCTGGGACAGTTGACTTAATTGCTTGAGTGCAATGGTTGGTCTCCGGACTGTGAGAGGAGCAGGGATGTTGCCTTAGATTTGCTTGATAAACCTGGTGGCTGGAAACCACACAGACAGAGCTAGAGGGCTGGCCTTCTTCTCCATCACCCCTGAATAGCACTGGAAGGGAATGCAGGGCCTGAGGGACTGTGTAGCAGAGAAGGGACTGATTCCTTGTGTTGGGTGTGTTTGGGTGTCTTAGAGGTTAGGCTAGTTCTAGTGTAGGTTTTCTTGGCTCTGTAATGAGCTCACAAGCTTAGCAATTGGCCTTCTCCAGCTCCTTAATGGCCTGATAAACCCAACTCTGTTGGCTTGGCTGTGTGTTTTGTGTATCCTTGGCTATGTGTAAGCCTGCTAATTCCCTTATTCCTTGGAGAATCATGCCCAGCTCAGGGGTGGCAGCACTGCTGAGAGATTAAGGAGCACGCTGGCCTATGGTTGGGTGGAACGTTGCAGCGACGTAGCTGGTTGTGGAAGGAGTTTTCATAAGATAAGTGATCTTGCCTATTTTACTTCTGTAGTTGTAAATTCTGTTAATGAACATGATGAACATGTTAAATGAATGCTTGCTTAAATGTATGATGTTTCCGCTGTGCCTAATAGATGTTTGCATCTATGCATGATAAGTGTTCATGTGTGTATGTTTAAGCATTCTGTTTTAGCAATTTTGTGAATGCACATGTTCATGGGGCTCTTAGCCCGAGTGCTTTAAGCTTGTAGTCACATCCTCTTCGCTGGTTGGAGGCATGGGGACGTGACATATATCATTTTCACTTGGTCTAATTGTATTAGGGTTGTTTTTCTTTGCTTGGCAATTTCTATCTTATTTCCTCGACCACCTTATCCACCATTCACTTGCTACATGTATCTCTTTTTTAAACCCATTTTGCATCACATGGATGCTAATTTTTTCACTCTCATATTGCTCATACTACTTGTTACCTTATTGCTCATTATTTTTTCCATATTTATGCCTAAAAGCGCAAGGATCATAATGCTAAATGACTTCTTTTCTACCCTCTTTACCCTATACAATTTCGATTGATTTGATGGTGAATTTCATTAAAGATTGAATGTCCATATTTAATGAGAAAAACTAAAATAAAAAAATATGTAAATCATTAGTTCATTAGGGGAGTTTTGAGGTAAAAAATGGGCCTCAAAACAAAAATTGTACTATTAAAATTCACTTTATAAGAACCAATAGGATTCAATATGATGATGTCAACCATAAGGGTAAAATTTGTAAAAGCAAATGGAGGGGGAAAGAAAAAACCACTTTTTATTATCGAATTTTTCCATATCTCCTTATCGATTGGCCCCAATTTCGAGTTTGGGGACTCGTTGGATGCATAATTCAATTCCACATCCAAACCATACCCATCTTGCATACTTCTGAGGTACCCACGACACCCAAAAATGAAAATTTCTTGAGAAAAAATGTATTTTAATATTAAAATATGTTTTTGTTGAAATTTTCATTTTTGGGTGTCATTGGTACCTCAAAAGTATGTAGTGTGGGTATGGGTTGGATGCGGAATTAAATTTCGCATCCAACAACTCCCCAAACTCGAAATTTGGGCAAAGCAATAAGGAGATATGCCAAAAAATACGATAAGAAAAAGTAATTTTTATTTTTCCCCTCTAAAATTTAGAACTTTTATTTAATTATTATAACTCTTATTTAATTATTTCCCTTATGAGGCTCATTTTAGACCTCAAAAATCCCTTAATAAGCTTTTCTCCTAAAAAAGTTATAAATTTCTTTGAAATTTTGCATTTCAGATCCTTCCATTGGAGCAATCTTATTTCAAAAGCATCTATAATATACATGATTACAATCCTAATATAGATTCTAGACAACTTCTAAGAGTCCTTAACATAGAGGATGCATCATACGTTCATATATATATATATATGTATGTATGTATGTATGCACCTTTTACATGATCATGTATTTTTCAAAATTAATCCAATAGTCCATCAAAATATTATAGGAAAGTGTCACAAAATCTCCCATGTCTAGGATCTAGTCATAAAAACCATTCTAGCCCTATATTTTAATGAAACGTGTAGAAAAAGAAGGATGGAAATACTTATTTGTCAAAACATAGTAGAAAGAGTATGCTCGTAAATTTTTCCATCTTTCAGTTCCAATGCATACCATACACCCTCAATCGAGATTTTAAAATATCAATTGAGGGATTAACCACGTACTCTATTGATATATTTAAAAAAGGTCAATCAAGGGTTAAGAAATCCCTCAATCACGCTTTACAGTAAATAAATAAATAAAAGTCAGTGAGAAGACTAAAGAAAGAAAAAAGTAGCTTGATTGAGCTTTTATTTTAACCACGGCTAAAACCTCAATAAATCTATTTAAAAATGTGCTAAAAAATTCGATCGAGGGTTTATAAGTTATCAAATGAGCTAATATCTCAATCAAGGGCTTGAAAAACAGGCTTTTAGCCCCCTTTTCTGCAAATTTGATTTTACTAACCACTTTCCTAGGCCTAAACACAACCAACAAAATTTATATATATATACCCCACATTGACACGTTCTCTTCAAAAGGGTATTTTTGTTTATTTTATTTTATTTCTATAAGAAGTAATAAAAGATGTACATGCACACACGTGTACAAAATGCAATTAAAATTTCCAATGGTCAGTTTTGAAAATTAATAAAAAAATACAATTTTCCAAAATAAATTTAAAAAAAAACATGTGTACCTGTGAGTGCATTTGTGTAGATCATATCATATTTTTTTCAAAAATTATACATTTATCACTAAATTATTTTACATGCACACAAGCCACTTGTTAAATTTTCCTGAAATTTACAAGATCAAACCTTTTATTAAATGCAATTTTGACATATTAAATGATATTGTTATTTTTAATATATATATGTGTATGTGTGTGTGGAAATACAACATAGTTCCCTACAATTTTTTTATGTTACTTGTCAAAATTCACAAGGAATATATGAGTTTTGAAGACTTTGATTTAATAAATAAGTAAAAAAATGAATTTATGTCATCACTTTTGGCCAAAAAGTGTTACCTATATTCATGGATTTACCCTGAATATATGGGTCTCGAATAAAATATTTTTATTTTATAGACTCCCTTCATCTAATCTATCGCCACCATGGAATCACTAAGGACCTGAAGCTTGGTAACTCTTTTTTCGTAAAAAAGAACTAGAAGTAATTTCAAAGCAAATTTCTTAGTGTCATTGCCTACCCAATCTTGCCTTAAACTTGAAAAACTGAGAATCAATTATAAATAATAACCTACATACCCCACTAATAGGAGGGTCACCCTAGGCTGCTCCAGCAAAGAACCCCCATGCCCCATAATTTATAATATGTTATTGAATAATTTGACTATTAGACGTGTTCTTAAGATGCATCTTGACATTATCGAAGATGGGCCTATTTTGAGTTGCACATTGGAATGGAGGAATGTGTCGATCATCAAAGATACTTGCATTTTAAACAAACCATATTATGCATGCCACAATTTGAGGTGCGACATTGTGGTCTTTCAACTATGGCTTAGTCTACCAAGATTTGAATCAATCAACAACTCTCTCTCCTTTTCAACCTTTTCTAACCCCCGTCACATATTACAATTATTTCCATCCCTAGCTAACTTACATGCAAAAAATTATCAAATGGCTTATAGTTTCTTTATTTTCTCCACATAGGGAACATCTACGTGGCCCTTCCTATTCATCTTTTGTAGGACTTCCAATGTGGGAGCTTTGTTCCTTATAATGAACCACGTGAATATACTCTAGACTTCAAATCCTGGATCAAATATTCCAAAGTGGTTTCCACCACTATTGCATTTCTTCAACCCTTTATTTTCCACACATATCCTTATCTCCTAACCTATGAGTATACATTCCCAGGATAGGAATCTTAGACCATACTAATTTATCCTCTACCTCCTTAATCCTTACATGACCTCATTTCATGTTGGCTATATTAGCCTCCCTATGTTCACCTTCCCTACCATTCATACCCAAGGATGTTGACGGCTTTCATTCTTATTGCAATATGGTTCTTTAATCTAGTGAAACAACACGTGTTATGATAAAAACTCCCTTTTCATGGAGATAGTTGATCAAATTTTTGGGTATCTTATATCCTTTGCCCCACTCCCTACCCAATGATATGCACATATTCACACTCTTTAACCATTGCCAACTTTCCAACCAACCAACTCCCTACCAATGTGAAAATTAATGTAATTGTCCTCCATATTATTAACACATTATGAACATTCTTAGATGGCCTTTGAATGCAATGTCCCATTGAATCAGAATCAATATATTTTTGTGTAACAACTTGGATCCATAACCATTTACTTTATATCAACCTCCAAACACACTTGGTTTTTAAGGCCTTTTTAAAATTATTAATATTATTGAGCCCCCACCCACCTAGGCCTTTTTACTTAGTTATATCCTACCACTTGACTAATGGGATATCGTCTCTCTTGCTTTTCCTAGACCATGAGGATATAAATCTTATATTCCTAATCTTTTCTAAGACCCCTTTAGGTATAAAAGATAAAGTACAGTCTATAGCCTCTAATATCGGCATAACCAAAATGAGACCCCCCTCATTAATAACCATCAGTTACACCATTGATTGAATCTCTTATCTACCTTAGCAATTAGCCACCCAAATGATTGACCCAATAGTCATTTGGATTGATATGAAACCCCAAATACTTAACCCTGCTTGTAGGCCAAACTACAACCAAGTATAAAGATGTAAAATGAACTGAATAAAAATTTTCATCAACTCCATTGAAATTAAGAGATTATTTATGCAAATTATCCCTCATGGAGTAGCAAAAGAATACAACTTTGGATTTTCTTTAATTTAGCATCCCTTCTTGACCTATAACAAAATAAGAGGACATCATCAACAAAAATAAAATGAAATAAATTTAATGTTTTTGTTCAACATTATATCTCTAGAATTTCTTCATTTTTTTCCTCACAGGGCATTGCTAAGTTCTTGAGATACCATCGAAAAAAATAATCAAGATAACGGGTGCCATTTCCATACCCTCTAAATGGTCTAGAAAAAACTGTTGAAACATCCATGTAAGAGGATTGAAAAGGACACGATGGTCACACAATTTATGATTTATTTAACAATGTGAACACGAAACCCCAAATAAATCAACATAAGTATCAAATAGAGCCAACTATGCCAATCATACAATTTGGATGAGTCTAACTTCATAACCATATAAACTAGTTTCTTATGATTGATTTAACAAAGTGAACAAAAAACCCCAAATAAATCAACATAAGTATCAAATGGAGCCAACTATGCCAATCATATGATTTGGATGAGTCTAACTTCATAACCATATAAACTAGCTTCTTAGTCTTTATAGAATGCATTGCCTCCTTAGCTACGTTATTTCTTGATTTATGGAGGAGCTACTAAATACATTGTTCCATGACAATCAATGCTTGTTGCAAGGAGAATATTTGTGCCCCATATAGTTCGATTTTTCTTATTGAAATCAAGCAATTGGACATGAGCAAAAACCTGAATTGAACCATGTCATCCATCACTAATTCACACAAACCCACCTTTATCAAATTAATGAGCTATTAAAGCTCCAAGGGAGAATATTAAAATATGTTTTTATCTATATTATGAGATGGATACGGAAGATAAGAAGGCACAAAATATGTTATGAAGAAGTCGATCCATTCAATTAATGGACCATTAAAGTAAGGAGGGAAATTTTATGAAGAACCACCCCATATTATTTTGGAGGATTTGTGTAAAAATGGAAGAGGTCCATGTGAAGGTGGAGAAGGCCACACGAAAGGATAAGTAGAGAGACAGTGAAAAGAAAGGAGTTCTCATAGAAGAAAAGAAGAGGAGGTGCATGGAGAAAAATAGAGAAGAAGAATAAGGCCTAAAGGCTAAAAATAAGAAGGATGGAGAAAAAGTGCAAATAAAGACTTTGAGAAGGGGAAGAATAATTAGAGAAAAGTTTAAGAAAGTTTTGAGGATATGTAGAAATTTTGCAATATGGGAATATAAAGAATTATATGTAAAATATTTGTTTTTAGAAAAGATTGAGGAATTATTGTAATTTTCTAGTTGATACTAAGACCAACAAGTTGGGTAATGAAAAAATAAAAGGACTTTGAGCCCGCTCGCAAATTAATAAGTGAAGAAGAAATCCCTTTGAGGATTATCATTGTAAATTTGTAACTCTTCTAACAATTAGTAGAAGGCCTATTGAGCCGAAAATTCTAATCCAAGACTTGTGTGTTTGAATACTTGAGTTTAATTGATGCACCTTTGTGTATTGTGTGTGAACTTTAGAGCCTATAGTGCTCTCTTGTTTGTATTTTTGTGTTGGTTGGTTTCTATATGTTGGTGTTGACAACAATCTACCAGGAATGTGAGACCCCTCTACATCAAGTGGTATCAAAGTAGGAGTATCATGTGGCTTAGGTAGAATTATTGAAGAATAGAAAATCCATAGTTGAGGTTGTGGGTAGAGTTGGAAGGGAAGAGTGTATACAACTCTAGTTGTGATTGGGTATATATTGAAATAAGGAAGATCAGGGACACATCCATAGTTATTGTGGGTAGAGTTGTTTGAGAAATTTGAAGAGATTTGATGTTCCAAGTAGCTGGAGAAGAACAAACCCCTTAGCCATGGGTTTATAAATTTTTAGGTGTATTAGTATTATGTAACAAGGTTTGAGAATGCACTAGTTCTAACAATAGTTGAAGCAAGGTAGAACTATTGTAGGAGATTTTATTGAAAGTGAATAGTGTGTGTTTGAAAAGATAACTCCAATAGTGAGGTTGGTTTGAGTTATGAAGTCAAAGAAGAAGTTGCACATTGAGTAGGTGCAGAGATGGATTATA
>LPNX010375607.1:169459-193814 GCA_001517045.1 Pseudotsuga menziesii
AAATTTGTGTGCTTGTATGTGCATTTGAATGCTTGAGTTTAACTGATACACCTCTAAATAGTGTGTGTGAAGTTCAAATCTTATTGTGCTCTCTCGTTTTTCTTTATGTTTTGGTTGATGTCATTGTGTTGGTGTTAACAAAAAATTGCAAGGGGATTGAGGCCCCTCTACATCACTAATGGATTTCCTTCTAAGAGATAAATCCAAAGTGTTCTCTAGATATTGACTTAGAGAGAAGGTTCTTGACCTTCATGGCTATGGTATTGAATATAATTGTGTATACACAATTGCACAAAGAAACGGTCATGTACTTTCAAATGAAATTGGGTTATCTTTACTCTGGATGAGTGCAATAAATGTAGAATTGAATGTTGCTAATATCATCATAGAGTTCCTTGATTCCTTAATTACTCTTAAAATATCATCTTCTATCACTTCATAACATCCCATGACAAATTCAATTGTTTATCACTACGTATAACTCTTCTTCTCAAACTACCTCAAGCAATCTCTCATTGTCTTTTTCTTCCACAAAACTTTGGAAGAAGGAAGTAATATTTATTACCTTTTCAATATTGATGGTCCCCTCTTCCTTATATATTCCTTCAAACAAATTCCATCCTAAACTAAGCAATTTCATTAAAACTATGAACCAAGGGCCCATCTTCTTTTTGAACTTCTTAGATTATAATTATATTTTTCCTATAATTTGGATATATTTGGAACCTAAGGTTATGTAGGTTAATCACACCTATTGATATTATAGACACAACCAATTAGCGGAGTAGTCAATTGGAGGCTCGTCTGAGTGGTCGATTGATCAGTCGAATGAATGGTCGATGAGGTCGTGGTCAACTTAACTAGAACAATCGATTAATTTATGGGATGTTGCATATTTTTTGGAAATAATTAGAACCAACAACCCATTTTGGTGCCGACCATATCATCCTCACTTCAAGAGAGTTTGTTAGATCTGTAGACTATAATATAACGACCCTATGGTTTGTGTTGATATCGACTTATGATGGTGATCTCTTATGAGACAATACATTGTGATGTTCTAATTACAACATAGTGTGCTTAAGTGTTGTAATAGTGTCTTTAGACACCACCCATATTATTGGAGTACAACTCCCTTATGTTATTTTATTTTATGTTTCATTGTTCAAGGAAAAGGTTCCCCAACATGGTATCAGAGCTATTGGTTTTTACATAGCCTATTTTATATGAATTGTGTTGAATTAGATCTAGAGTTGATCGAATCTAGGATGAAGATTTTTCGACTCATACCTTTCTTTGAAATTGGATCATATATGTTTGATAAAAAGGATGGCTTCCAATATAGAACCTGTTGTTATGAATGGAAATAACTATGCAATATGGGCGTTCGATATGAAAACTTTGTTGAAGAGCAAGGGATCATGTAATATACTAAGGTTTCTATTTGAGATCTGATGGATGACCAAGATAAGTTTGTCATCAACAGAAAGAAGGATGAGGTTGTTGGGGTCATCACAACCTACATTTAAAGGGAGATTCTTTTTCATATAAGAGAGATTGACTACCCTCATTATGTTCGGAGTAAGATGAAGTCATTGCTCGACAAGTTTAATGAAATTCAAGTAATACAGATAGAGAAAGAGTTGATATCTCCAAAACCCTAATCCTTTAAAAGGATTCAGGACTATTTAGCTTGCATCAAGGATCTATAGTTGAAATTGGGAAAATGTGGTCAAGGTTTTCCTAAGGAGGATGGACAGCTCATTGAACTAGGCTCGATGAATTTGAGGAAACCTTATGATGTGCTATGCTCCTTTTTTTCCGTGCCAATTTGATATCATGCAAGCAAGATGGTAAGGACTTCACCTTTGATATTTTATGTGATTTATTTATTAAAAACAAATAAAAGTTGCTTGAAGAAAGGAATCTTGGTAGAAAACACCAAGCTCACTTACTCAAAAGAAAATTCAAGCAAAATTATAAAGAGCATGGCCGACCCAATCATTAACTAACCTATGAAAGGAAAATTTGATGAGTTGACATCGATGAAGAAGAATTGAATAAATAAAGCATGTTGCTAATATGGAAAGATGGTTCATGTGGAGAAAACCCACTAAAAGACAAATGACCTAGAAGAAAAGGTCAAGCATCTTGAAGAAAATGTGTCAACTAGTCCTTCAATCAACCAACCCACATAAAAATTTACATTTTCTATTATCTCTTCCTAGGTATTACATGCCCATACCACTCATACATAATGGATAATTTATTCGGATTCTACTCATCATATGGTTAAGGATGCTTCTTTGTTTTCTTCCTTAAGTGGAGCTCCATAACATAAAATTTATGTAGATAATAATTACACTCTCATAGTTTCTAGAAGTAGTAATTTTGAATGTAAGAATGAATGAATATCCAATGTCTATCATGTATGATGTACCTATCTTAAGTGAAAATTTGTTGTTAGTTGCACAACTTATGCAAACTAACAAGACTATTGATTTTTGGTCAAATCATTTTATCGTAAAAGATATGAGGATTGGGGAGATACTATTTCTTCAGGATATTTAGATCCCAAAGACAGACTTTAGTTGTTCTATGACTCTCATGGGAATGATTTTCAACTGACTAGACCAACTGGATCGACTGGACTCATTGCTCAGATCGATGACCAAACTCAAATTTGGCGTTAACAACTTGGACATCTAAACTTTCTAAGTTTGAAGATGATGGTAACAAATAATATGGTTACTAGTCTCCCAAATATTGTTCCACCTAATGGATTTTATAGAGGATATGTGCTTGGAAAGCATCATTAGACACTCTTTGATTTCGGGAAAGCATGGTGAGCACAGGATCGAATGGAACTTGTTCACAGTGATATATGTTGCATGAGCAAACCCTCATTAGCTGGTGCAAAGTATATTTTTAACTTCATTGATGATTTCTTTAGATTTTCTTGGGTATATTTCTTGAAGAATAAGAGTCATGTATTTGAAATATACAAGGAATTTAGGGCATTGGTTGACCTATTTTATTTCGTTCTGTAACTCCATTCCATTGTGGGGTATGGGGCATGGTGTGCTCCTTCTTGATCCCCTCAGCCAAAAAATACTCCATGAACTCATTGGAAGTGTACTCACCCCCATTGTGTGTCCTCAACACCCAAATATTCTTCCCTATTTGGTTCTCCACGAGAGTCTTGAACTCTAGGAACCTTTCAAATACCTATGACTTAGCCTTCAAAAAATAGATCCAAGTCTTCCTGGAATAGTCATCAATGAAATCAATGCAGTAGCTGTAACCACTGAACAAATGGACACTCGTAGGTCCGCGTACATCAAAATGCACTAAGTCTAAGGGTTCCTTAGACTTGTTCTCACTCAGTGGGAAAGGCTTCCCGATGTTCTTCCCCAAAGCACAACCCTTGCAGTGGTTATGATTTTCCTCCTATACCTGAGGAACTCCAATAACTTCTTGTCTCAAATGATTCAGTGCTCCATGGTGTAAGTGTGCCATCCTCCTATGCCACAACTCACCCTGACTACTACTATTGCTACTAACTAGAGCCTTTGTAGGCTCAAAGTGTAATCTATAAAGTTCCCGCTCCTTCTGTCAATCACCCGATCCAAGCTCCTATCTGACCCCTTGGGCTTGATATACACTCTATGGTCACATAACTTCACTTGATATCCCTTGTCCCCCTGAGTGGATACTGATATAAGGTTCTTGGTTAGTCTTGGAACATATAACACATCAGTAAAAGTGAGTGGTTTTCCATACTCCCTCTCAAATGAAACAGTGCCAACTCCCTGCACTTGATACCAGACATCATCACCCAACTCAACATGGATCCCTGTTCCACCCTCCTACAAGTCTATGAAGAATCTCTTCTATCCAGTCATATGACTAGATGCTCCCTTGTCGATGTACCATATGTTGCTCCCTGTGGTGCTTGCAATGCAAGCTATCAAGCAGAACTCCTCATCGAAGTTCCTGTTGAACTCACCCACCTCTGCAGATCTAGCCATCTGAGTGTTACTCTTCTTCTTCCTATCTAGGCACTGGGAGGAAAACTGTCCCTACTTGTGGCAGATAAAACACTTGACCTTTGACACATCAAGGTTCTTATTACCATCCTTCTTCCTCTTTTCCTTCCCCTTGATCTTCCCTGTAAGGGCTAGAGCCTCCTCATCCATAATCTGTGGGGCACTGCTGGATGAGCCTGATCCTTGACCCATGCGAGCCTCCTCCTGCACAAAGTCATCCCATAGTCTCTGCCAATCAAGGAGATTCTCCCTAGCCACAAAACATTTGACAAAGGTGTCCCATGGATTAGAGAAGCCACTGAGGGCTATCTGAACTAGCTCCTCATCCACTGTCTTAGAGCAAACAACTCCAAGCTCATCCTTGATTTGTGTGAGCCTCGTGATATAAGGCACCACTTCTTCTCCCTTAGCCATCTTGGTGCTGCACATCCTCTCTTACAACACCATATTCATGTTCTCATTCTTGCTTTGGTACAGACTCTCCAAAGTCATCCACATCTCTATTGCGGTCTTCTTACCAAAAAGGTGAGGGATTATATGGTCCTTCACTCCATCTATGATAATCAGCATGGATCTGGAATCAATCTTATTCCAAGCTATTAAATCTGTTGGATCTGTGGGTGCAACCTTCTTGGAGTCAATGTGCTCCTCTACATCACTAATGTCCAAGATCCTTGTGATCCTTTCTTTCCATGTAGAAAAGTTCTGAGCACCCTGGAGTCTATCCTCAACTCTTAACTGCACTGCCATAGTGAAGTGTACCTGTCAAACCCTAGATATGGAAGTCTAGGTTTGTGTCTTCCTATAGATCTTCCCTTGATCTATCACTGCTACTGCAAATCTCTCAACTTTAGTTCACCAGAGCTCTGATACCATGTAAATTTTCCTTTAATATTCAAACTAGGGCTAAACAATGCATGAAAATCTCTACTGATAACCACACATGAATATCTTTTACAGTATGCAGCAGAATATAAAACCGAGAAATAAATCACAACATCACATCACAATATTGACACTATTATTTTGGGTATGGAAATCCCCAGAGAAACCCAAGATGGGAAAATTAGTGCAGCAATCAGATATAGATTTTATTATGAGAAAATATGGAAATTTTACAATCACTGCAAATCACCCAAACCTGGTGAATGCAGTACTCGACAGAATCATTGGGAAAATCCCAGCTAAACCTCAACACCCTCCTGTGTGAGTGTGAGACCCAGCTATATGAAGCTCGATGATCCTACTGCTCGCTCCTCCGTCTTCTCAGCTAAATCCTCTGTCTAACTTTCTCTCCCTGTCTGTATCATGTCTTTGTCAGAATACAAGTGTGTGTCCTCTCCACCAATTGATCTCTCTTTTATAACTTTAGGTAAAGCAAAAACCCTAATTTCACTTTCACTTTAACTAATGGTAAAGAAAAAACCCTAATTTCACTTTCACTTTAACTAGTGTTTCACTAAAGTTAATTTAGATCAGTTTAATTTATTTTCCAAAGTAATCATAGGAAAAGTAAATTAAATACAACCAGTTTCCTAATTTATGTCTTTTGTATGCAAGAACACATGCATGCAGGAAGACCTTCCTTGTTGTTACTAGTTTAACAGGGTTACTAAAGCAATTGAATCTATTGGACTTGATGTTGGAGATGCTAGTATTGGTCGATAGACTCACAATAAAAAAAATGGT
Source organism: Pseudotsuga menziesii (assembly GCA_001517045.1). Taxonomy (NCBI): domain Eukaryota; kingdom Viridiplantae; phylum Streptophyta; class Pinopsida; order Pinales; family Pinaceae; genus Pseudotsuga; species Pseudotsuga menziesii. The sequence continues at coordinate 175,198 of LPNX010375607.1, forward strand.
AGTGCTGCAGTGATGGCATGTGTTCTTGAAACATGTGATCTTGACACTTATGTTGATGCTAAGGGAGTTCCTGAATGGGAAAATTCTATGGCTGCTATAATTTATTCTTTGAAGAAGAATCAAACTCAGGAATCAGTTCCTCTACCGCAATGAAAGAATGTTGTGAAGTATCGATGGGTCTACAAGACCAAGTTTACTTTTGATGGTGTTGTCGAAATCCACAAGGCTCACCATGTATCCAAGGGGTTCTCTTAGGAAGAAGGTATCGAATGCACCAAAACCTTTTCCCATGTTGCAAAGATGAACTATGTTCGACTCATTCTTTCTCTTGTTGCTAATTTTGAATGGGATCTTCATCAAATGGATGTTAAAAGTGCTTTTATTAATGGATATTTGTCTAAATAAATATATCTGGAACAACCTCTTGGTTTTGTGATAGATTCTAGTCTTGTTTGTCGACTCAAAAAGTCATTATATGGTTTGAAACAAGCACCTCATGCTTAGTATGAGAATATTGATCGTTTCTTTATCAATCTTAGCTTCAAACATTGTAAATTTGATCACAATATTTATATTTACATGTCCATGGCGATACTTTGATTGTGGAATTGTATGTTGATGATTTAGTCATAACAGGAAATAAATTTAATATGATTTTTTTGTTTAAAGAAACAACTTGCACATGCCTTTGAAATGATTAATCTTGGTCTATTATTTCTTTCTGGGAATTCAAATGGATGATGGTACCTTTCTTTCTCAACAAAATAATGCTTTAGATCTTTTGAAATTATTCAAAATGGATGGTCGTAGTCTTGTGCAACACCTTATCAATCGAGCATAAAATTGTCTAAGGATTGTGAGTCTCTGTGACTCAACTCTACTCTTTATCGATAGTTGGTTAATGCCATGATTTACTTAATTCACACTTGACCCAATCTCTCCTTTGTTGTTAGTGTGGTTTCTTAGTTCGTGCAGGATTCTCAATAAAGTTGTTGGAAAGTTGCAAAGAGAATTTTTCACTATATTAAATGAAATTATTAGTATGGTATTAAATATTGTCGCAATTCATATCTATTGGTTGGGTTTACTGATTCCAACTGGGAGGTGATATTGATGACCGAAAGTATATTTGTGTTAATGTGTTTCAACTTAGTTCTGGATCCTTGCTCTAGTCTTGTAAGAAACAAAAGGTAGTCTTTATTTCGACTACAGTAGCAAAACATTGAGACGTTGTCATTGGAGGTACATAGGTAGTTTGGATCTATCATCTTTTATTGGTTTTCCAGTTTAGGCCCCGACTGTTATCCATTGTGACAATCAAAGTATAATATAGGTTGTTGATAATCCTATTACTCACATCAAAATGAAGTATGTTGAACCTCATGATCACTAGTTTAGATAGTTGGTACATGGCAATGTTGTATCTCTTGTTTATTATAGGGTTGATGATCAGATTGTTGATATATTTATGAATCCTTTACCAACAATTAAATTTGTGAAGCTTTGGGTTATGCTTGGGCTTTAGGAAGCTGCAATTATGAGGGGGGGGGTGTTCAAAGAACATAAGTTCACCTCTTGAATCTCTAGAGTTTTGTTTTGATGTGGGAATGTTGGAACCTAAGGTTATGTAGGTTCATCACACTTTTAGATATTCTAGAGATAGTCAGTCAAAAGACAACAATAGGCTAGCAAAGAAATTGCATGGAGGCTTGGTTGAGTGGAGGCTCTACTAAGTGGCTTATTGGTTGATGAGGCCATGGTAGACACAACTAGAACAACCAAATAATATATAAAACATTGTCTCTTTTGGAAACAGTTAGAACCAATGACCCCTATTTGTGGACCAGATCATCCTCACTTTGAGGCATTTTGTTTTATATGGAGACTACATAAAAGAACAACCCTATGGGTTGTGTTGATATCGACTTATGATGGTGATGTCTTGTGAGACTATGCATTGTGATGTTTTGATCACAATGCGATTTGCTTAAGTGTTGTACCAGTTCCTTTAGACACCACTCATGTTCTTGGAATACATAACTCCCTTTTGCTATTGTTTTTGTTTAATTGTACAAGGAGATGGTTCCCCAATAGATAGTGGATGAAAATACTCCATACTCCAATCACCCTTTGATAACAACATTGCTTTTCTTTTAAGTCTCCAAGTATTCTCCCTATTAGATTGCAATTTCCTTTTCTTTTGCTTCGATTCCATGATTTGGATCTTGAGTGATTCAGTGGGGTAGTCAAAAACCTTACTACTATGTAACTCCTCAATTCTTTTCTCAACTAAGGACAACTTATGCTCATCTTTTATCCTTTTCTAATGAACCCCAGATGAGACAACCTTTTTAATTTCCTTTAGGTTTGATACAAATTGAACACTCTTTGACTACTTAAGGGAAACATCATAGGGTTTCCACTTTTCCTTGACTAAACTAATATAACCATCTTCCTACAACTAGGTTCAATTAAACTTGCATGGGATTAGGGGTTTGATGCCCCCACTTTGTAACATCCCCGACACTCCGATCGGCGAAGAGGATGCTACCATGGCATTAACCATCCGGGCTCCCAGCCCCATGAACAAGTATGTACATAAAATGCTGAAACAAAATTATTTGAACTAGAACATGCATACATGATTATTTATCATACAGTGGAAGTAAACATACGTTCGTACAAGAATTCAACATGTTCATTATATTCATTAACAGTAAATATGATTGCAGAAGTAACATAGACAAGAACACTTATCTTATGAAAACTATTCCGCAACCAGCTACGTCGCTGCAACGTTCCACCCAACCATAGGCCAATGTGCTCCTTAATATCTCAGCAACACTGCCACCCCCGAGCTGGGCATGATTCCCCAAGGAATAAGGAACAAGCAGGCTTACACATAGCCAAGTATATACAAAACATAGCCAAGCCAACGCAGTTGGGTTTATCAGGCCATCAACAAGACATCCAAGCCAACATGGTCAGGTTTATCAGGCCATCAAGGAGCTGGAAAAGGCTGAATGCTAAGTTGGTGAGCCCATTACAGAGCTAGGAACACCTACACCAGAACTAGCCTGACTTCTAAGACACCCACACACACCCAACACAAGGAATCAGTCCCTTCTTTGCTACACAGTCCCTCAAGCCCTGACTTCCCTTCCAATTCTATTCAGGGGTTGTGGAGAAGAAAGCCAGCCCTCTAGCTCTGTCTATGTGGTTTTCAAACACACCAGGTTTATCAAGCAAACCCAGCACTCATCCCTACTCCAACAAAACCCAAAGACCAACCACTACATACACGCAGTCACACAAGCAATTCACAGCTTGGGTAAGGAAAACAATTCCTGAGTCGTTTCTGAGCCCTATCATGGCCAAAACCACTCCCAAAACAATCCACAGCAGCCCCAAAATATAAAGAAGACCACAACAAACAAAACATAAGGGAGACCACAACAACCCACGAATCTTGAGAAGAACGGCGGCAACCACAAATCAAGGGAAGAACAACAACCCCGGTCTCAACATTGAAGCAACCAAGAAGACTTACACAGATCGCAAATGGGGAAGAAAATACAGATTCCCAACTTGTGCGTGAGACCAAACAGGAAAGGAGCCTATGCGTGAGAATGAACAGACAACCATCCCTGCATGAGGATGATCGACAATGGAGAGTTGCAAGTGGGAAGTGCGGGAGCATTTTTTTTTCCTTTCAGCACCGTCATTGGGGAGACTGGAAAGCCTGGAGAGTTCGCTTCCTTTTTCCCAATGTGAGGTTCATGGCTGGTGGAGTGTGCGGGTGGGCAAGGACTGACAATCCTACCACCCCCACTCCCAAACAATAACTGCCTCAACTACTCAGCAGAACGTTTAAGGTGGTAGCTGGATAATACAAGGAAACATGGGCAAATCAAATATGGTGGTGACACATGGATTTCTCCCCATTGGTTCAAGGTTTGACATCCCCTCCCTTATCCTTATGAGAATCATGCCCCTTCTCAATTTAGTTGCCGCGAACATAGCTGGTTGGGTTATTTAATTAAAGATGCATATTTACATGATGCCGAAACTAATATGTGTCGTATATCGCAATATACCATCGGCAACGTTTTCAATTGCCGAACATAACACAGACAAATCGATGGTGGGGCTTTTTCCTTTAGCTCCGCACAATGATTAATTACAATATATACATCATGTACATTTAATGCAATGGGGTCAAAATCGGGGTGGTACACACTTTTTTATTTCCATAAATCTTGGAAAGTGGTCGAGATTCCCATCCACTCTAATCCATTTCCTTATCCAAATTTCATCAACAAATACAGAGTCTAATATTAAAATACTATCACAACATTTAGCCACTCTTCCATCCTCCACCTTCATATTCCTCCAAGTTGGAGCGAGTTTAATAGGTTCAACAACAATCAACCCTACATCTTTCATCTTGTTGATCAATAAATAGTTCAAAGGGTCTAGGTGAGTTTCATCACCCCACAACTTAGCTTTGCTCAATTTGAAATTTAAATCTCCTCCTAATATTATGTTCCATACCTCCCAAGGGTATTTTTCTCCTCAATGTTTGAAGACCAAATTTCCTTAGATTCTTACCTATTTTTCTTGTTTTCATAGGGTTTCCCTAAAACTATCCCACATTCTAAAACCTTCAGACAATGGTATTTCAGGACTGAGGTCCCAAGTGCAATTTTTATTTTTGTTTTTTCCAACTTCACCCCATTTATATATACCCCCAAATATGTCCAATTTTCAAATTTCCTATGAGACTCCTTATTATTGGATATCAAATAAGAAGAAGCAAGATTAGACTTACACATTACATTAGTAGAATGTTCTATATAGATTCCCTTCACTTTAGGTTACATGCCTTGATCTTCTTCCTCCCCAGTAAGCGCATCAATTGGGTTCCTTCCACTATCTTATCAATGTCATGCCTCTCTAACTATTGATATTTTGGATTGAACCTTATCCTTTGATTCTTTAGAACCCTCAAATTCCTCCACAGCTTCCTTCCTAAGAATTTTCCCTTCTCCTCTTAGACTCCTCATGGATTCCTTTCCCTTGGAAAACCCTCTCTCCAAACTTTTTCTCCGTAGTTTTTGGGAGAATTTGAGTACACACTCCATAGCTATATGGCCACACTTTTGGAATATTACACATTTGAAAGGTGCATTGACATAATTGATCATTTGGCAGTGTTGAAAGTCTTGTTTTTCCAAGATCATTTCCTTTTCTAGCCTTCACGCTAATCGATTTCCACCAAGATCCAAACGATAGAGCACAAACTGTATGCCTAGAATTTTATGTGTTCTTCTAAATAATGTCGAGGATAATAATGATATGTTTAAAAATATAAACCTACCAAAAATAAAGAAGCAAAACAAATGACTTAACTATATAAGTTGGATCAATGATCTCTCCAATCTTGAGTTGAAGAAGGGGCTCCATTTAGGGTAAGGGTGAATTTGCCCACAAGCATTGAGTTTTCAGAATCTTATATGCATAGCTCTTTGACTAAAAGATAAATACAATCCAACCCCTAAATCCAAGCCAAGCCTAGCCTTGGAGAGCTTGTCATCTTTCCCATTTACTTTATTATAGAGACGTCCACTAAAAACCTCGTACTACATTTCGAATTTCCTGTAGCATGTGATCGACTCGAAGGTTTTCAATTGCAATCTGGTTCTTCACCTAATCTATAACCATCTACTAATCGCCACAAGCTTGTAGTTGTTAAGGTATGGTGGTAGGAGAAAATGTTTCTCTTCAATAATAACTATACTCGCACAATCACATAATTAAAATTCGTTGAGATATATTTATCTCTGTCATTCTCTCATTATCTTATTCTTCTAATCCCTTTTCATATGTAACTTAAGAAAACTACACCTAAGGATGGAATTAAAAGTGTCTATAATTCAACAAACTAGTTATAGAAACATTGAATATCATCAACCCATCTAATTTCTCATATTCAAAAATTGTATTATTGTAATTACTTATACAAACACTGGAAATAAAGATTGCAAAAACAATAAAAACTTTCAATTTATATCTATATGCCTTGGAAAAACATGTATTATCAAAACATTGGCACAATTTGAGACTTCCCTACGACTGTACCCAAGGACGACATCAAAATAATTTCTATTTGAAAAATGAGATACAATCAACCACATAATAACAAGTTTACACTTATGTTGCATTGTTAATAGTAAGTATTGAATTTACCTTAGAAACTATGCTGTACTGTCATTCTTTAATTAAGAATCATTTTAAACTATGCTCTATTGTCATTCTTTAATTAAGAATCATTTTATACAATTTATTATAGGTATATAATAATTATTATGAAGGATAACTCATTTTTAATATATATAACAAAATATCATATTTAAAAGAATATAAAAAAATAGACACCAAAATCTAAATCCTTTCTATTCTTCAAATTACATTGATTATCATTTCAAAGAACATTTAGAAAATCCAATTGCCATTTCATAAAAAATACTAAAGTCTAAATAATTTTGAAGCTCAAAAATTTTGAGGATATTATGGCTTGTTTTATTTTGTGAGTAAGTCATAGTATCATTTTTTAACACAATTTTATTAACAAAAGCTACGAGGTAGTAATGTCACAAGTGACTGTCCTTCTTTCAGAAAGAGAGTGGTCAAGCGCTCTTTATCGGATTCTTTTGTTAATACTCCTTTAATTTCTCCATCTGAGGCTTGTTCATCTCCGGTTCAAAATGTCTCCTCTACTGCTCAATTGAAAAATGCTATTACTTTATTTGGGGAAGTTTCAGATCTTGATCTGGAGATTATTGACTCAGTGATTAGCATCAAAAAAACTCCTTCTCAGTCATGTAATCTTTCTGTGGAAACTGATCCTGTAGTCCCTTCGAAGCCTGCTTTTTTGGAGCCTGCTCCTATTAGCCCTTCTCATGCTCTGGATCCTCCATCTGCTTTGAATCTGATTGATGTCTTTCCTAGCTCCTCTCCTTCATCTCCTTTCCCCCTGGAAGTTGCTGCCCCTCCTCCTTTGTTCACTGAGGAAGATTTCCCCCCCTTACCAAATAAGGGGCCTTCGACTTACGAAACACCTCCTCTTAGCCCAGCTATTTCTCCTTCCTTCAAAGACCATTCTTTGCAAAAAACTCTGAACATTTTCTCGGATAAGACGCCCCTTTCTCCTTCAGTTCTCCCACTAGACTCAATCAGATTTGAGAATGTCACTATCAGAAGAAAGAAAAAATCTACTAAGCCACCTTTTGATTCTTTGGACTTAGCCCCTGCTCCTTACACCCCTTTATCTATGAGATTAAAAGCAGCAGACCGTACTTCTTCCTCTCCACCTCCCCGGGTCCTTAGAGCTTCGACCCCTCTCCTTCCTGATTCTTAATGCGTATCCTTTCCTTGAATATCCATGGTTTGGGGGGATCTGCCAAACAAAAAAGCCTCCGTCTCTTGCTAACTTCTCTTTCTCCTGATTTAGTTCTCCTACAAGAAACAATGACTAGTCCTTATCCAGCCTTATTTTTTTTTTCCAAAATCTGCCCGGGTTGGGAGTTTTGTGCCCTTAGCTCAGAAGGTCTCTCTGGGGGATTACTCACTGGTTGGAATTCAAAACTTTTTAAATACAAAGCTTATCATACTGTTGCTGGTATTTTACTGAAAGCCACTATTCGGGGTTCTGCTTTAAAGCTCTCCATTCTTAATTTCTACGGCCCTTATCACAATCGTGATTCTTTTTGGAATGTTGTTGCCTCGGGAGGTCTCCTTTCACTGCCTAATCTCATCTTAGCTGGGGATCTAAATCTTACTCTTTCTGCCTCATAAATCTGGGGTTCTAAAGCTCTATTAGACCCTTTGAGCCCATATTTCTCAAAGCTTTTCTCGGATCATAACCTTGTGGATGTGGCTCCTCCCTGTGCTGGCCCTACCTGGAGGAATGGAAGGATTGGGGAAGAAGGTATATCGAAAGACTTGATCGGTTTATGTTATCTGAACAGCTGGTCAGCTCTCTTCCCAAGTATAGAACATGGACTCACAAATGTGGGATTTCAGATCACTTCCCTATTGTGTTGGAATGTTTAGCTCATCAAAGCTCTAGTGCTTATCCTTTTAAGTTTAATCATACTTGGTTAAACAATGAATATTTTGTTCAGATGGTTCGCTCTGAATGGCCACTTATTCAATCGGATCCCTCTTTGGATGCCATGAATGATCTTTCCTACAGACTGTGAGCTCTTAAAGAAAAGGTAAAATCATGGACTAAAGCTGAAGCCATAAAAATGAAAGATAAATCTGTGGCTTTGGAAGAATAAATCAACTGTCTTCTCCGCTCCTCTCAGTCTGCAATATTAAACCTAGATCAGCAATTAAAGTTAAACTCTCTCAAAGCAACTCTTCAACAAGTGACTGATCACGATATTTCTTCTGCAAGACTTCAAAGTAGAATTACCTGGGCTCTTAAGGGAGATGCTAATACCAAATATTTTCATGCGGTGGCTTCAGCCCGGAAAAATCATAATGCCATTTGGAGTCTTAAAGATGGATTGGGTAATTGGGTTTCAGATGATCAAAGTCTAAAAACCCTTGGTATTCAATATTTTAAGACCATGTTTGAAGATGATAAGCTGACGAATCTGGAATCCCAGCTGAAGGTTATTCGTCTCTTTCCCTCTTTTATCAGTCTGGAGGATAAGGAATCTTTTTCTAGCCCTGTTACAATGATGGAAGTGGAAAAGGCTCTTCATCTCTTTAAAAAAGATAAGGCCCCCGGGCCGGATGGATGGCTAGTTGAGTTCTACTTGTTCTTTTTTGATCTTTTGGGCCCTCTCCTAGTTCAGGTGGTAGAATCAGCTAGAACCATGGGCAAAGTGATTCCTGCTCTTAACTCAACCTTTCTGGCCCTTATCCCTAAGATAGACCTTCCTGTATCTTTAGTTGATTATCGGCCTATATCCCTTTGTAATCTCTGCTATAAACTGATATCCAAAATTGCAGCGTTGAGTCTTAAGCCCTTTCTGGATTCTTCTATTTCTCCTCAACAATTTGGCTTCTTAAACAACCGGCTGATCCTTGAACCTATAGCTATTACTCAAGAAGTCTTACATACTGTTAATTCCAGACACAAATGTGCCCTCATCCTTAAACTGGATTTATCCAAAGCCTTTGACAGAGTTAATTGGACCTACATTTGTCTTCTCCTTATTCATATTGGGGTCCCACTTGTTGGAGTTAATTGGATCCTAGGTTGCATCACTTTAGCCAACTTTGTTGTTCTTGTTAATGGATCTTCCTCCTCTTTCTTTCCTGCTTCTCGGGGATTAAGGCAGGGATGCCCTTTATCCCCCCTCTTGTTCATTTTGGTTATAGAAGGGCTTAGTCTTCTGATTGAAGATGCAAAAAAGAATGGGAATATTAAAGGCATAAAATTTTCTTCAAAGCTTTCGCTCACCCATCTTCTATTTGTAGATGATGTGATCTTATTTGGTTTGGGATCCTTTGAGGAATGGCTGGCCATTAAAGCCATTCTTGATACCTTCTGTGAGGCCTCAGGCATGAGCATAAATGTGAATAAATCTTGTTTTCTACAAAATGGTATGGAAGAGGAAATTCTTTAAAGAATCACTGATATTCTCCCTTATAAGACTGAAGATTTCCGGAAAGGTTTTAGTTATTTGGGCTACTACCTGAAACCATCTGGATATTTGGTTAAAGATTGGCTCTAGTTGGTTTCGAAATTTGAGAAGAAAATATCACATTGGACAAACAGACTCCTCTCCATAGGAGGTCGACTTGTCCTCATTCGTGCTGTTCTCTCAAGCATACCATTCTACTGGATGGCTCTGGTTCCGATTCCTTCTTCAATGCTAGACAAACTTAGGAAGCTGATCTATTCCTTTCTATGGGGATCTTCTTCAAGGAAGAAAAAATTTCATCTACCAGACTGGCATCTTTTGGCTAAGCCCACTTCTCTTGGTGGCTGGGGTATAAAACATCTCCCTAGCTTTAGTTTTTCATTGACAATGAAATCTTTTTGGTGGGCAGTAAACAATAAGGGTATCTGGAATCTTCTCATTACTGTAAAATACCTGAAAAATAATCCTTTTCACCTTTGGCTCAGGGAAAAAAACTTCATTTTCAACAATGCTTCTATTATCTGGAAGGGCTTTATTGCTACTTTGGCTTGGATCGGTAAAGGAATTATCTGGCAAGTTGGAAATGGTGAATCCATTTGCCTGGGTGCAGACCCTTTTGTGGGTATGGGATCCTCTTTTTCCCTACCTAGAGGTTTACGAGATTATTTAGAGGATTATGGTATTTGTACTTTAGCTCAGGATCGCAATCAAACTCCCAATGCCACAGGTTATTGGTTCTCTGCAGATGATCTTGATCTTATCGGTGATTGGAAAACTATATGGGAAAATTATGTTAGAGGCTTGGAATTTGGTCGTATACGGCTCAAGGATCAAAATGATATTTTATCCTGGTCTCATGATAATTATACAGGGCCGTTATCTGCTGCTGAAGGTTATTCCTGTGTAATCTCTGATTGCTGTTCAGAATTAAATGACAAAGTTATGAAAATCTTATGGACTGTGACTATTCCTCTGAAAATAAAATGCTTTATTTGGTTATTGGTTTATCAGAAAATATTAACCTGGGAGCAACTGTAGTCTAGAGGATTCTATGGGCCAAGTAGATGTGTTCTTTGTGAAGGCAACCTGGAATCTATACATCATCTTTTCTTCAGCTGTCCCTTTTCTTCCCGTATTTACTTTCATTTTGAGAAAAAATTCAACTGCTCTTTTTCCATTTCCAGCTCTGTTCATTCCTTTCTGGACTTTTGGTTTTCTCATACTGCAAGCTCTGCTCCTTACAGATACCTGCCACTGTTTATTTTTTGGGGAATCTGGCTATTAAGAAATCTTTGCATATTTGAAAATAAGAAACCTGCCTCCTCGTTGTTGATTTCCAAAATTGATGGAATGATAAACACTTACCCTGTCCCTATGAAAAGTCAAAAAATCCGCAATATTGTCCCTGAACCGGTAAAATGTTTCCCATGTGGCTTCTTTGATGGAGCAGCCGCAGAGAATATAGGTCGATCGGGTTATGTGATTTTTATCAATGATTCACATTACTTCAGTTTTTCAATGGGCTGTGGGAGCAGTTCAAATACTAGAGCTGATTTATTGGCTTGTTGGGGAATACTTAGAGTCAGTCTATTGATGGGTATTCCATTGCAGCTTATTTATGGAGACTCCATGGTTATTATCTCTTGGCTTAACAGAAATTATGCACTTGATGTTCCATCTCTGATGCACTGGTGTTATGACATAAGACTTATGCTTCAAAAGGACCCGCCGATGATCTTTAAACATACATATCGAGAGCATAATTCGCTGGTAGATGCACTTTCCAAACAAGGCCTGAAATTGGATATGGGAGTTGTTTCTTTTTCAGAAACTTTAAATGGTTTAATTGTGAATCATGGCAATCTCAATCTCTTTTAGAGTAGCTGATTACTTCTTTTATTCAGGGTGTTATCAGCAATTGACAGAGTATCATTTTCTGTTCTTGTTGAGTTCTTCTTGCCAGCATATATTTCTTTGATTGTATGTTTTGAAGTTCATCTTCGATATTTCTCAGTACTTTCTGACCTCATTTATCAGGGATGATGAGAAAAGTCTGCTACGATCAGACTTTTTCTTTTTTGTTTCTACTGTTATGTTATTGTCACTTGTACTCATATGTGATGAATCTGGATCGGTAGCTGTTATGTCTTATCACTTTTATGTGATGGTCTTGGATTGGTAGTCATGTTGATATGTAAAAGATGTCTTTTGATTCATATGAATAACAAAGGCTGGTATTTTTTCCTCTGAAAAAAAAGACAAAAGCTATAGAATTATGTCACTTTTGCCACAAACTTGTAAAATAAAAGAAGAAAAAACTTGCCACAAAATTTCATAGCTATAGAACCTCAAACTCCGAGTTTTCTACCATTAATAAAATGATGAAACTTAAAATTTTATGGTAATTTGATATATTATGGATTTTTTTTTAAACAATGTGTTAAACTGTACTCTTGAAAGACTTTCATAAATAATTATTATATCCAATGTGTATCTAATTAAATCAAAAGTAGTTTTCATACAAATATATTCTTTTCTAATCAAGAAAATAATATCTAAACTATTTAATTACCCTATAGTTATAAGAGTATCAAACTTGAAAAAAAACATATCTAACAAAAATAAAAAAGCTAAAAGATTGTGAAGAAAATAAATAAAATAAACCTTAAAATATCTAAAAAATTATTATTGAATTTGAGATAATAAATCTTAACAATTTATTATTTGATTCAGAGAATAAATGTTAAATTCAAGATTACATATTAAATTAACAATACCAAGTATTGGCTTATAACCCAATGCAAATAATAACAAGTAAGGGCATGACAAATTGGCAATCTCTTTATTTACCAACTTATTATTATTCATATCATTTGATGTTGTTTGATCCAGCAAATTTAACTTAAATTTAAAATACAACTTGTGACCATAAGAAAATAATGACAAATCTCCTCACCTATCAAAGCAATAGGGACCTGTGAAATTGAATGAATTAATAAACATCTTACAAAAATTCCCCAACCCCTACAAAAATACTTGCATCAATAGCAAAATATCACAAATAAAACTAAATAATTTAACTCTAGATACAGGAAAACGTAAACATAAAACTTATATACATGAATATAGTTGCAGTAGTGAATAGCACAAAAACCCTAACTACTCCCTGATACATTCATCAAAACACAATGTGCAGAGTATATGTCGTTTTCTTTAACTATTCTTATGTAGAATAACGTGAACATTAATTAATCGTGGATCTGTATCATATCTTAGTCGACTCTGCGAGAGTTTGTATTAGTTCAATATGTCAAACAGTTTGATAAGATGAAAAGTTCACGTCTTTCATGTATAAACCAGTCAAATTAAAATTCTGAAGCTATGTTTTTAGGTAGATAGTTATTACAGTATTTAATGTTAAATCAATAGATTCACGGAGAAGCAAATTTTAGTTTTCCTACAAATAGAAGAAGAAGATTGTAAATCAAAGAGAGAATTCTGAGATGATTTCAAGAGAATAGAGTTGAAGCTCAAGCTTCTGTGTGTTTGAAAGTGTCGAGAGCCAAAGCTCTATAAAAGGTGAAACATCCTTGTAAATTTCCAAGTTTGTATTTACGGAAATAGTTCTTTGCTATGTCCTAACAAGTTATATAAATCAATAGTTTATGGTTGAAAACATGTTTATTTACCCGCGTATTCTCTCCAAAATTACCTAAGTAACCGTTGTTTACATTTACATTTTAAATGAAATATCAAAGAATCCATAAATATTTCACCATGTAAAACTTTGAGTTTTTATCTGCAAAGTGGTCGACACAAGTCTACTTAATATTTGGTTATATGATATTGTGAGTGTTTGCAATATAGTCGTTCCGATTCACTGCCATTTATGACCATCGTGGCACATATGATGCCATTAAATAGGAATTTTCCTTTGGAAAATCAAAGGGGTGTTCGTCGTGATTGAGTGTGAATAACTCGGCTATGGAAAAGACCATTAATACGAAGTATTGAAATCATTAATTAAACAAAATCCATTAGGTGGAAAATGTTTTTGGATTTTGATAATAAAATGTTTTGAAATTTAAAACAATTTTATTTTGTTAATGACTAGTTTATCATTTTATTTGGATTCATTTGTGTAATTATTTTTTATTTATTGTTGGGTTTGGCTAATACAAATGATGTAAATGGAGTGAATTTTAAATATTGAAACTTCATTTGATCATCTATTTATTATTATTCAATTTCAATAATAAGTCTTTATAAGTAGTCTTTAGATTTTGGTTTCGGTGAGAAGAGTCATCAAAACCAATTAAAATGTTGGAGAGATGTGCAATATCTCAATCAATTCAAAGAGCAAAATCAACTTGAATAATTAATCATTTAAAAGTGAAACCTACCTAACTTTTCAAATAATTAGGCAAATTATTATTATAAATAATCTCAAAAACATAATTCTCAGCGTGAGAAATTATTTTAAAGTAACTTGATAATATAAGTCTATATACCTTTAACATCTAAAAAAATAATTATAATGGCCTAACATCAAAATAGTATTTTTCTTCGATTTATCTTTCAAAAAAAACAACTATAATTGCCTAGAATTGTATCTCAAAATACCATTTTTCTTCAATCTATCTTGAAATAATCTTCATGTAAACTAAAAGTGTTTTTTTAAATGAGAGTTTAAACATTGAATATATTAAATTAAAGGATCTTTAAAGAGTGAATTGTATGTTAGATTTTCGTTTATTTATTTTAATTTTTTTATAAAATAATTATCGATGTTTCTAAATTGGTTGATAGATGTCCTCCCAAGTCTTCTCTTTTATGATTAAATTGTAATAATATATTTGCCATGTCTACAATCATTAATGAATTCAATGACCAACAAAATAAACCATTAATAAAAGAAAAACACAATTTGTAATCAAGAAAAAAAACAAGAAGAATGAAACAAACATGAACTTTGAATTCAATGAAAACAACCACCAAAAAACGATGAATAAAAGAGAAACACAATATGTAATCAAGAAAATCACCTTTTTCACAAAGCTAGTGACTTTTCACTTTGTGCATGTAGCAAGTTGAACTAACCAAGATTTTTCGAACTTATCTTTTTGTAACTTATATAGCTCTACAATTCTTAGCGATACATAACTTAAACTTGCACCTGGATCATTCAATATAGAAATGGGTTTGTCTTTTAACATACCTTCGATTTCAACCATAGATGTTTGATGATCTACTTGCATGTTCTCTATTGTTGCACTAATTCTAGGCATGCTTCTTGCTATATCTCCCATTGTAGTAGCTTCTTGAATTGAATGCATATTATTAATATTTTTCCTTCTTATGGGGAAATCTTTAAAGTAATGTGGTTCACTACATTCCCAACATTTTAATGGCTCCCTTTGTGTAGTATTTTTATTAAAGGCAATGGGAAGATGACATCAAACAAGAATAACTCAAGGTAGTTGTGGTAAGATAGTGCACTGTCTTTAAAAGACCGTCTTGAAAAATCCACTGTTGCCTTACTTCATTTAATTTTTCCCACATCTAACCAACAATTTTTGTAAAGGGAGATGAGGGGAAGGAGGAGCTATGCCCTATTTCATTCCTTTTGTCTTTTGAGTTACTGCAAATTTAGCCCAAATCCTGAAAAGACATATTTGTCAAATGAAGTTATTAAAACTTAGCCATTTCTATAGTAGCTAGTAGTTTATTTGGGTACATTAGTTCTAGTTTACAAGGTAATGAATGCAATTTCAAACTTACTGAGCTAGGGAAATGATTAAATTATTTTTTCCTTTAACACTCAATCAATTTTGTATGCTAACCTGGGGATGAATTTTGTATGTTTTAATTAATCTTTCATTCTTCTTTTAATTTTCAAACTTCTTGAACACAACAAGAATTTAGCTTTTGAGACTTTTTTTTAAATATGGGAAAATGTGGTATACTATATGACGTTTTTGTGTTTCTTCCTATTCCTTTGGAATTACAAGAAAAATTGAGACAAAAGTAAGTGTTAGAGAGGTTGCAGAGCATATTTTGGTCTAACTTGCAAAAAGAGCCTCAAGGGGTAGCTCAATTGGTTGGAAATCCGAGTCCAAAAACCATAAAGATTGAGGTGGGAGGTTCAATTCTAATGAATCCAATTCGTTAGGTCCTTTGGGGTTAGATATTATTATTGTTATAGAGGAGGCAGGTGTAGGGGAGATTATCTTCGATCCTATAGGAAACATAGTAAATACTTATGCTTGGAGAGTTGGACATCGATCCAACAATGAAGCAGAATGGCTCTCTCTCCTCCTTGTCCTGGAATTGGAAATTCATTCTAAAATTTCAAAGCTCATGGTCTTTGGAGACTCAAGGAAGGTCATCCCGAAGATGAGAACAGGATATAACCATGGTTCCACTAGCTGAAAATTATTTTATGATCAGGTTTTCCAGCTAAATTGTATTCCACAAGTTCTCTATCTTCATATTCTCAGGGAAAACAATAGCTTCGCTGAGAAACTCACCAACCAAGGTGCTAGAATCCAACAAGGAATGGTTGAGCTCAAGAATCAGCTAAAAATCCACAACTATGTACCCTAGACATACCCTTATGCACTTTTCTCTTATGATAAGGTTAGGTGACATGATCTCTTTCCTTCTGCTAAGGATGGGTGATATAGTCTTAAGGTCACCTACCCACAATGACTATTCAAATTTCCCCACTACATGTGGTCTTCCCTGGACAAATGGAGGTTCCCTTCACGTGAATGTTTTTATTAGTCGTCCTCTTTGGTAGTTCCCGAGGTTGTGAGGCGATGTCCGGCATGAAGGATGGAGGATCTTAACAGAGGAACCCCCTCTCATTTGTGCTCATTGTGTGAAGGTTTGGAAAGCGATGGGTTACAGGGAAGTAGCTGTAACCAGGTCCAACGTGGAGTGCAGGAAATTAGGTTTGAAGTTCTAGAGAGCGACATATTACAAGGAAGAAATGGAAATCAGGTTCAAGGTGGTGTTCAACAACTTCAAAACTTGTTTTCAGACCTCTCGTGGGCGTCCCACAGTAGAGTACAAAGTCCAATGTCGAGAAAAGGTGGGAACTTTGAAATCACTGACCTCAAATCTAGTCTGTAGGATATTAAATTGCATTTGCAAAGGGTCTACGTGTTTTTGGGCATTGGTGTTCAGGAGAACAGAGAGGTAGCGTCTGATGTTAGATACATTGCTAATAAAATGGGTTGTCACAAATCTAGGATAGATGACAATGAACTAGAATTGAGGGATATGATGCACATTGTACAACATATCATTAAGGAAGAAGTTCAGAAGATGGCCATAATGACCCAGTGCAGCCACTACCAGGATTCCCTAGATAGAGGTGACCACCCAATGGAGGAAACTCTAGTTGTCTAGCCCGCCCTTGGGCTTGAAGGAAAGAAAAAGTAGAGACCCAACTCTATTATCTTAGATGTTCTTATGTATTTTGCTTAATCACCAATTTGTTAGAGTATACCCTTTGAAGGGTTTGAAATCCCTTAGGAAGCATCATAGGAACTTTAAGACTTCTCCTTTATGTATAGCTATTACAGTTTTTATTTCTTCACAAAATTATCTGAAACCTTGGTTTCATTTTTGTAATGTATGGTTGTACACAACCTTTTTTTCAAACTAATATATTCTATAGTTTCTGTTAAAAAAAAGAGGTTGTAGAGCATTTCAGTAATCTAGGTGCAACCATACTTGTTTGTAAGTATTTTCTTTGTCGATGATAAGAGTGAAAACAATTGCAACTTTCATTCTAAATATTGTGTTTTTTTAGAGGTTTCGTAACCTACTTTTAAATGATAGATGTAATAGTTGAAAGCCAATTTAAATCTCCAATGTTCTGGTCATTAAAGTTGATTGTCTTCTATCTTGATATTTTAAATTGGAGGGGAATTGGATTCATGTGCATATGAAAGCTTCCACGCATACATAAAACCTAGTCTTGAATGTCCCTTTAATGTTGAAAAATGTGGAAAGTATGAAATGTATTTGCATCCACAACGTGGAAAGTATGAAATGTAAGAGTGCTTTTTTTCTCTAAATTTAAAACTCTCATAAAAACTAAAATTATTAGAATTATGCATATAAGACTAAATCAAATTTCCTTTTGAGCAAGGATGTTGTTTCAAAACAATATAAATAAAATTTAGTTGGGTGAGGATGTTAATGAAGTAGGAAAAGCTTCAATAACCTTATTACATGTTATGATGGCTTTGTTAGAAGATTCATTTTTAGAGATAAAAATAAGTAAGATAATTTTGTTGCTTTTAAGGCATTAGACATTTTCTTATCTGAAAATTTCATTTGAAGATTTCCTACAAAGTTTTATTATTCTTTTTAAATAATTTAAATTGGCTTTTTTTTATACCAATTTTTTAATTTTTTTTTGCAAATCACTCTTAATTTCTTTGATCCATGAGGATCATCAACAATCTTATCATTGTCTTGTATAGATTCAAAATGTGTTTTTGCCAATCAAATTTCAATGTATGCATGCATTATTGATCATTATTGTGTTGCTTTTGAATGAATGTGATGCTTGTGGAAGTTTTATGTCCTCCTTAAATAGGTGCAACTACAACTAATAGTGACTTGACAAAGCCAGATAAGCATGTGGATGACATTTTTTCATTTGGGAAGAATGATATTTTTGTGATTTCTCAAGGAATATGTAATGTCTCGTTTTGACCTAACTGTCTGAATTACCATTGCTTGTTTGTATTTGCTTATTATTGTGGAACTTCGTTAATTTGATGACACTGTGGACTTATAGATTTATTATTTTGCGTAATTTATGTGTGTGTATGTGTGTGTGATGTTAATATTATGAATTATGTTCATGTTTTGATTATGCCTCTAGCATGGAAATTTAATAAATGACGGTATGTGGATATCAATTTAAAG